>RJWH01003589.1:0-145462 GCA_004363575.1 Solenodon paradoxus
GAGAGAGATCTCAAATTACAGATCAAAACAAAACCCTAGAGTAAAACCCTACGAAACAGAATGAAGTAAACTAATGATTCTCACTGAAATTAAGAAAGCAATGAATGAGCAAGATAAGGATTATAACAAAACACAATTCCAAACATAAAAAACAGAGAAACAACAAAACAGAAAATTCCAAACATACAGCTAAAGAACATAATAGCTGAACTAAAAAATACAAGAGAGAGGTTCAAGAACAGACTGGAAGACGTTTCCAAATTAATGAATGAACAAGAAGACAGGGAAGTGGAAAGAACCCAAAGAGACCAGCAAAAGGAAACAAAGAAATGAAGACAGCATAAGAGACTTATGGGATAACATCAGAGGAACAATATTCGCCTCACAGGGCTTCCAGAAAGAGATGAGAAAGGGGAAGAAACCTTAACAGAAGAAATAATTGCTGAGAACTTCCCTAATCTGGGGAAGGAAACAGATTTCCAGATCTAGAAGCTCAGAGTTCCAAACAAAATAAATTCAAAAGACGTATAATGAAACATATTGTAATTTCAGGGACAAAAATTCAAGATAAAGAATCTTGAAGGCAGCTAAAGAAAAATGAGTCACATACAAGGGAATCCCCATAAGACCACCTTCAGATTTCTCAGCAGAAATTTTACAGGCCAGAGGGAATGGCACAATATATTCAAAGAGCTAAAAAGGACTTCCAACCAAGAATACTCTACCCTGCTAGGTTATCATTTAGAACTGAAGGGCTGATAAAGAGCTTTCTAGAAAAACAGAAGTTGAAGGAATTTATCACAATAAAACCAGTCTTGCGCAAAATACTAAAGGCATTTCTATAAAATGAATGAAACCAACTTAGAAGCATCAAGACACCAAAAATATAAACTAGGGCAGGGGAGAGTAAAATTGTGGACTGTTAGAATGAGCCCAGAATAAACTTATTTTGATTTAAAATCATAAGAAAAACAATAACGCAATTTATCATCTCACAGTTGGGAGAATGGCTATTTTCTGACGACTAGAAACAAGTATTGTCAAGGATTAAGAACAACTTATACACTGTTGGTGGGACTGTATACTGGTGCAACCATTGTGGAAATAGTATTGAGATTTCTCAAAAGATTGAATATATAAATTCTGTATGATTCTGCTATTCCACTTCTGGGTATTTACCTGAAAAACAACCTAAGTGCCCACTGACAGATGAATAGATAAAAGGAAATGTGATATATATTCTCAATATAATACTACACAGCTATTTAAAAAAAGTTAAATCCTGCCATTTGGAACAAGATAGATGAGCCTAGATGGAATTATGCTTAGTGAAATAAGTCAGAATGGGAAAGTCAAATATCTCATGAGTTCACTCATACATCATACAGAGAAACCAAACAAACAAAATGAATTAAATCAAACCAAAAAGACTTTTACTCTATAGAAGCAAATTTGTGGTTACCTAAAGGGGAAAGGAATGAAAGGGAATTTGGGCAAAAGGGGTCAATTATATAGTGAATGATAGAATAGGACTGTTGATGTTGAACTTAATTTATTAGATAGAGATGTTGATTGGTTGACTTACAATGATGTACACCTCAAAACATATAATATTAAAATTCAGTGCTCCTTCAAAAAATACTTTAGTTAAAAAAAAATTAGAGTTATGTGAAAGTCCCTTGAGAACAGTAAAGTTTTATAGAAAGTATTACTTGGAAGAAAAGTGAAGCTAACCTTCAAAGTAGTGAAAGGCGGATCCTCCAGGAGAGCTGGGAGGGGGCATCCCACGTTCAGGACTGACCTGAAACACACAACCATACTTACAGATCAGAGAAGTCCAGTCAAACCTCAGTCAGATGTGTCTTAGACAAGATTCTCTGCCAGCCCAATGGTTGAACTTCAAGTCCTGGTTTAAGTCTCACCTCCTCCCTGTAGTCCACCAAAGCTCTGTGCTATATTATATCACTAAATTTTTCTCCTCTAGACATTTATTTTAAACTTGATTACTGAACTGAGTTATTTATTCTCAGTACTTTAATTTATGTCTATCTTTTTCCATAACTCAGTTATATTCTTCCTAAGGGCACCAACTATCTCTCATGCAAAATAGTTTGGCAACCAAATGTTATGAAACAAATACTTCATGACTAGGAGATTAAATTATTTATAAATCCTAAAAAGGCCAAAGCAAGACTTGTAGTAAACAGAATTCTAGTGAGAATCTTCTTTGGGTTTGCAAGTTTCTCAAACTGCACACAGGTAAGGTTTCTTTGCGTGAGAACTAACAAGACCTTTCCCCTCTGCCCTCCTCTCAGTGGTGCTGACTCACCTGAGAGATGCTGGATACACTGCCAGTCTTCTTCTTCAGAGTGCCCTCCTGGCACACTGTCAGCAAATTGCTGGGGAGGATGGAACGGAAGTCATTGAAGGAACGTCTCCGAATGCCTTCTAGCTCCTCTGGGATGCGGAGGGAATTAGGAGGGACTTTGGGAAAGAGTTTCGAGAGGAGAGACTCTTCGGTGTTGCTGTAACGTCCAAATGCTCTTGAGATTCCTATCAGGCACGGGATTGCATATTTGCAAAGGTATTCTAAGAGACAAAGTGAGATGTTACAATAGCAGAAAGCTACCTGTGAGAGCACCATACTGTACTACTGTCACACTGGCTCACCTCTTACAACCCATCCACTAACAGATTCAAAGGACAGAATAAGTCACAGCAACAGGCCCACCCCATGGGCTGACCAATGACCAATCTATCATTAACAGCTTCAGACAAAGTATGTGTCACACATTGCTGCTCTGATTAATAACTCAGCTAAGTCATGTTATCAGACACCTTCATTTAATGTATTCCTCCTGGAATTATTTTGCATTAGAAGAAAAACGACCTTTGAAGTCAGACATATTAGAGGTGAAGACACTAAGACCCAGAAGCAGGTGACTTGTCCAAGATCACCAGAAAGGCAGCAGAGCTGTGTGTATAACGCACTGTGAGCCTCTTAGCTAACAGAAAAGGCAACCTAATATAGGAAAGTTTTCATCTGTCAGGTATACAGGTAGTTAAGAATAGAAAAGAACACTATGGAAAAGCCAGAGTAAAAATAATTAGATGAAAAAAAAGGCTTGGCTCTATAATCATACCCTTTTCTTGAATCTCCAAGGCCTGGCACATTCCCAAGAGGAGATGCAAAACCTCCAAAAGGGCCTCTAAAATCTGCAATAGCCCAGAAAAAAAATTATAAACAAAATGAGATTAATATCACAATATTAATTCAGAATTAGGAGGAGCTTTAGACATTTTGTTCAATCCTCTAATATATAACTCCCCTCATGATAGCTCTACTAAGAGGTCAATCAGCTATCTTCTAGGGACAGTAATCCTCCATGGTCCAGAGTTGCTCCTAACTCTGGGCCAATGTCCTCCCGTGCTTACACCCACCAGCCTTTGTGGCCATCCCTTCCTGTGCATTCCAGAAATACGTGCTAGGTCCCCAAATGTCTTTTCGTGGCTAAATAACCCTTGCTCTTTTCAGTCATTCCTTATAAGACCTTTATGATACTGATTGTCTCTTTCTGGTCTTACTATAGACCAGTGTTTCCAAAATGGTCTTGAAGGGGTATTCAGGATAATACATATTAACATTTCAGGGATACTGAGACATACCAAATAAACACCAAACAACAAGGATTCTAGACTTCCATGTGTTTTTTGTTACATTTTTGGCAGCTACTTCACACTGCAGGCTCAATGAACTTACAGATAAATTACTTACTTTCTTTTTCCATACATCGTGCTATCAAGCGACATCATTTCTATTTAAGAAGTTATTTGTCCATTGCTATTTTTGCCTGTTGCTACAGAAGTCCATGCGTATTAGCTTTAGTTCATCAGTCTGATTCTCAGCTTTGTGTCATCTATGAATGTGATCAACCTGCTTGCCGGATCTTCATTACTGGCCCTGGCTTGCTTTGCTTCAATGGTAGGGGTGAGGCCACCAGAGACTCCTGCTGGGCTGACAACTCACCAGTGACCATTTGGAGGGGTCCTTCAGTAAGTTCTGAACACTCTCCAAATTGCTTTTGCTTTCAATTCATATTCCAGGATGTCAGGAGAAGACTGGTTCAATGCCTGAAGATCAACTAAACTATACCCATTTCATTTCTTTCAGTTACCAGTCTTAAAAACCCAGGTAAAGAATGAAGTTGGTCTTACATGACTTATTCATAACAAAGTAAATTTTTTTGTTTTGTTAATGTTAAATGATGCTAGAAAATGTATGAAGACTTGAAAAGCAATGCCTTCTCCACTGCTTATATTAAAACTCTATAATCTTCAGTATTGATCTCTTTATTAATGTATTAAATATTAAGGTAACTTTGATCTACAAAATAATGTAAGTCCACATGTGCAGGTTTACCATTCATCAAATATATAACAATGCACAATGCCCACTACCAAATTACCAAAAGTCCTTCACCACCCACACCACCATGTGCTCCCACTCTCCATCTTCTTCCCTACTAGTAACCTCAGTTCTGTTGTCAATATCCAAGGGTTGGTTTCTGTTTTGTCTTTCTTTATTTCTTTCTTCACATTCCATATCAGTTAAATCATTCAGTATTTGTCTTTGTTTTTCTGATTTATTTCACTTGGTGTAATTCCCTCTAGCTCCACCCATGTTGCAACAAATTATAGGACTTTCTTTTTAGGGCTGTATAAATTCCGTTGTGTATAAATACCAATATTCTTTATTCATTCGTCTGAAAATGAGTACTTAGGCAAATTCCAAGTTTTGTCTATTGTTAAGCAATGCTGCAACAAACATGAGAGCACATATATCTCTAAAAGTTAGGTTTTTTTCGTGTAAAGACTCAAGTGGGATATAGGATCACCTGGAACTTCCATTCTAAATTTTGTGAGGAATCTACATACTGCTTTCCATAAAGGTTATACACATGACCTATTTAAACTCCCACCAACCGTATAAAAGGGTTCCCTTTTCTCAGTATCACCGTCAGCATTTGTTGTTTCCAGTCTTTTAGAGATAGCCAATGTTACTAGTGTGAGGTAATATTTCATGATTGTTTTTATTTGATTTCCCTAACAAGCAAGGAGGGACATCTTTTTGATTGCCTTTTGGTCACCTCCATGTGTTCTTCGGAGAAATACCTAGTCAGTTCTTCTGCCTCCCCCCAAACCCCTTTTTTTTCTTTTTAGAAGGAAGGAAAGGAGAGGAGGAAGTGTTTTTAAGGAAGGAAGGGAAAGAAGGAAGAAGCATCTTTAACTGTTTGGTACGTTACCTGTCTTGGGCTGCGAACCCAGGTCCTTTGGCTTATATGGTTCCCATGCCAGCCACAAGGGGGCACCCATCTTCTGCCTTTTTTTTTTTGCAATATTTCTTTTTCTGAGTTTTATGAGTTCTTTACATATTTTGAATAGTAAGCCTGTATCAGATGTATGATGTGCAAATATCTTCTCTCAGTCAGTAGGTTATCTTTTCATTTTAATGAAGACTTTTTTATGCAGAAGATTTTGAGTTTGGTATAGTCCCATTTGTTTCTTTTTGGTTTTGTTCCCATTGCTGTTGCTAAGCCCCTCAAAAACTCTCTAAGGCTAATGTCGTACCTATGTTTCTGGTCTTACATCCATTTCGAATTAATTTTTATGTATGGTGTTAGAGAATGGTCTAGATTCATTCTTTTCAAGTGTCTGCTCAGTTTTCTCAACACCATTTGTTGAAAAGACTTTTCTTTCTTGGCTCCTTTGGAAGAAATAAAATGATCATGTAAGTGTATTTCTGGTGACTGAATTCTATTCCATAGATCTGTGTGTCTGTTTTTATTCCAGTACCATACAATTTTGATCACTGTCACTTGAGAGTATAGCTCAAGATCTGGGAGTGTGATACCTCCAGTTTTCTTTCTTTTTTTTTTTTTTTAATGACTGCTTTGGCTGTTTGGGGTCTTCTGTGATTTGATACGAATTAAAAAGAATTTTGCTCTATTTCTTTGAAAAATGCCAGGGGAATTTTAATGAAGATTGCATTAAACCTGCATATTGCTTTAGATAAGATGGCCATTTTAATAATGTTAATTCTTTCCAATCATGAGCATGCATTATCTTTTCATCTCTTTCTATTTTCCTCTATTTCTTTTATTAATGCCTTTAACTTTTCATTGTATATGTTTCACCTCCTTCGTTACGTATATCCAAAGTTGTTTTTTGTTTTTATTGTAAATGGGATAGCTTTTTAAAATTTCATTCTCATCTATCATTGTTGCATATAAAAACACAACAGATTTCATTAGAATCTACATCTGTATGAATTTTCTATACATATGCTAGTAAATTTGTTTTTTTTGCATGCTTACATTGATATAGCATACTTATGATTCATTTTGTAGCCTGTTACTTTTGTGCACTCATTAATTCTAGCAGTTTTTAATGGCGTATTTAGGGTTTTCTACATATATTATCATGCCATCTGCAAATAGTGATAGTTTTACTTCCTCCTTTCCAATTTGAATTCCCTTTGTTTCTTCTTGCTCTGGTGAGGATCTCCAGTATATGTCAAATAGCACTGATGAGAGTGGATAGCTTTGTCTTGCTCCTGATCTTACAGGACATACTTCTAGTTTTTCACCACTGAAGATGTTGGCTGCGGGTTTATCATATTTAGCCTTATTATGTTAAGGTATGCTCCTTTTATCCCAATTTTATGCATTTTTTAATCATAAATGGGAACTGAATCTTGTTAAATGCTTTCTCTGCATCTACAACTATTTTGATATGATCATAGTATTTTTTCCCTGGCTTTTGTTGATGTAATGCATTACACTAATAGATGTGCATATGTTAAATTATCCTTGTATCCCCAGGACAAATTCCACTTGATCATGATGAAAAATCCTCTTGATGTATTGCTGGATATGGTTTGTTAATATTTTGTTGAGAGTTTTTGAATCTATGTTCACTAGAGATATTGGCTTGCATTTTTATTTCTTGGTGATGTGTTTATCAGCTTTAAGTATTGGTATAATGTTGGCCTCACAGAAAGTATTTGGAAGTATTTCCTGTACTTCAACTTTTTGAAAGAGTTTGAGAAGAATACGTATTTCTTTTCTGAAGATTTGGTAAAACGCAACAGTAAAATCATCTGGTTCTGGGCTTTTATTTTGGAGGAGACGTGTGAGTACCTCTTCAATTTCCTTTTGATATATCTGTTCAAGTTTTCCATTTCCTCTTGATTCTGTCTTGTTTCTAAAAATCTGTTTCCTCCATGTTGTCCAAATTATCACCATATTAACATTATCCCAGAGTCTCTTATAGTTCGTATTTCTGATGTATCAATTTGTCACGTCTTTCCTTTCATTTTTGATTCTAGTTATGAGTTCACTCTCTTTTTATTTATTGTGAGCCTAACCAACAGTCTGTAATTTTTTTTCAAAGAAGTAGGTTTTGGTTTCATTAATCTCTGAATTGTCTTCTTTATTTCTATTTTGTTTATTTATTCTCAAACTTTTATAATGTCCTTCTTTATAATGACTTTTGGTTTCAATTATTCTTTTTCCAGTTGCTTTAGGTAAGAGTTAGATTACGATTTTTCTTTTTCAGGTACACCTGAATTGCTATAAACTTAGTGCTGCTTTTGCTGTATCCCATAAGTTCTGGCAGCTCATGTCTTCATTCTCATTTATCTCAAATGCCTTTTAATTATTCCTGTGATTTCCTTTTACACAAAAGTCATTCAGAAGCATGCTGTTCCATATTTTGGAATTTTCTAGGTTTGTTTGTTTATTCCATGTCTTATGACACTGTGATCAGAGAGGATGCTTGGTATGATTTCAATCTTTGTAAATTTGTTGAGACATAGAATAATATCCTTAAGGACAAACATATGGTCTTTCCCTGAGAATGTTTAGTAAGCACCTGAGCAAAATTTCAATTCTTCATTTGTTGGGTAAAGTGTTCTATAAATCTCTACAAAACCCATCTATCAAATTTCTCATTTAGGGCTGTTGTTTCTCTGTTGATTTTCTGCCTGGTTGATCTGTCCATTGTAGTGAATGTGGTGTTAAAAGTCTCCTACTACTGTTGCATTGCTGTTGATACCTATCTCTTTATTTCTATTAATAATTACTTTATATATTTTGATGCTCCTTCACTTGGTGCATACATATTAATAAGCATTTTATCTTATTACTGAATTGAGCCCTTAATTATTATACAATGTCCCTGTTTTTTATTATCTCTTTAGTTGGAAATTTGTATTATTTCACCTAAGTATGGCTGCCCCTGATTTTTTTAGGTTATCATTTGATTGTAGGATTGTCTTTCAACCTTTGGCTTTGAGCCTATGTTTATCTTTCAAAATAAGATGAATTTCCTGTACGCAACAAAAAGTTGGGTTATGTTTTTTTATCCACTTGATCACTCTATGACTCTGGATTGGTGAGTTCAATCCATTAAAATTTAATGTGATTACTGATATATAACAGTTTACTGCCATTTTGTTAATTGCATTCTGGGTGTTTTTGCAGACTGTACCTTTATTATTCTCTTATTCTCTTCTTAGGTGCTTTGAAAACCTTTTTATTTGGTTTCACTTTTCATTTTCATTTTTTTCCTATGTTTTAAGGTTATCCTGGGGTTTACATAAAATTTCCACACTTACAATCTGTTTTAACTTAAAAGCAAGGTCATCCAAAGAATATTAGAACAATCTGTATTTTTATTCTCCTCCTCCCTACTTTTTTTTTGATGTCTTATTGCTTCTGGGGTGGGAGGAGGTTCATTTCATTTTAGAGAACGTCCTTTAGTATTTCTTGTAAGTCTGGTTTAGTGGTGATGAATTTCTTTAACTTTTGTCTGTAAAGCTCTTTATCATTCCCCTTTAATTCTAAGCGTTAATCTAGTAGGGTAGAGTATCCTTAACTGGAAATATTTTTCTTTTAGCACTTTTAATATATCATGCCATTACATTCTGGGCAGTAAAATTTCAGCTGAGAAATATGCTGACAGTCTTATGGGGTTCTTTTGCTTTTAAGAGTTTCTCTTCACTTTGTCACTTTAATAACAATGTGCCTTAGTGTAGATCTGTTTGGAACTCTTTGAGCTTCTCAAGTCTGGAGGTCTGTTTCCTTCCTCAGATTAGGTAAATTATCAGCTATTATATCTCCTAATAAGGTTTCTGCCCCCACCTCTTTTCCTTCTGGGACCCCTGTGATATGCATGTTACTCCTTTTTATGCTATCCCCTAAATCTCATATGCTATCTTCATTTCTTTTCATTCTTTTGTCTCTTTGCTGGTCTGCTTGAATGCCTATCTTCTACCTCAATGATTCAATTGGAGGTTTCGTCCGGCCTACTACTTAGTCCCTCAACCTACTTATTTTGATAAATTATTTGTCATTCATAGACAAGCCCCTTAACTTATAGCTTGATAACTTTTTAAATAATAGTACGTGATTTTAACATATCTCTTTACCTTTTTAACTAAGCTACAGATAAAGAGCCTAAAATATGAAAGCAAAATGGAGAAGAAAGCAGTGGCAGAAATACTGACAATAAAACTGTTTGATATGAAGATATTTAAAAAATTTTAAAAGTATAAAAACTTAAAAAAGCATAGGTAGCTTAGGGACATTTAACATATAGGTAAGCAACTGGGCACTCTGGCAGGACCTGAGAATAGCAGCATATAAAAACTATATTCAAAATACATCTGATTAAGAAATTATTTAAATTATGACTGCATTATTTGTTTAGAAAGGAGGAGGAAAGTATTAGGTACACTTAGTTGCCCCGGTGGAATAGGAGTTGGGTGTAGTCCCAGGTTAATGACTCAGGGCCAGTGGGAACAACCAAGATGAACAACTAAATAAGTACTTTAAGCAAGTATTAAACATTCTTTAGGTCTACCATTAATAGTCAACAAATCAACATAAGCAACATTTAAAATTTACTATTGCTTTTTTTTATCACTTTGGAACTCTTTTTCATTTTACAGAATTGCATATCAATTCATGACATATTTACCTCATCCCTGAGTGAAGGGTCCCTATAAGCCACATCAGACAGCAAAGTTACCAAGCAGAAACTAAAGCTCTCTGCAACTGGGAGGACACCTGGAAGACACAGAGACATAAAATAATCACAAATGAAATACTGGGTCACTCCTTCTGGACACCGAATTCAGTATGTTCACTCTTTCACAGGGCCTGCCAAAAGACCAATTTATAAGGGTAGCTGTCCTTGTTGAGTTGATTCTCAAAAGAACAGCTATGGTACGTCCCCGTGGCCTAGAGGTTTAGTTCACTGAAGGCGTAGTCCACATAAATCCCAAGGTTCCTAGTTCAAGACCTGGTGTCAGGGGAAACAACCAAGATGAACAACTAAATAAAATAAAGTGCTTCTTTCTCCTCTCTCTTCCTACCTGCCAGCCTACTAGCCTTCATTCCTGCCTAATCCTTTCTTTTAAAAACAAAAAAAGAGAGAAAAAACATATATGGTCCCAACATGCTTGCTGAGAAATATGTATACCTTTCTCTTAACAAAATGGTTTGTTCAAAAAATTTAATGTCTTCTGAACCAATTTGTGGTTTGAGATTTTAAAGCTTCTCAATATAATCTATTTTTTATTCTCCATCCAAATAAAAGTGAGAAATCAATCTTGATAGAGTCATAAAAGATAGTATAGGGAGGCCACTTGTCAAATACCAATTACTGCTTCTTTAAACAAAATTAAATTTTTTTGTTTTCTTTTCAGCTTTGATAAATAGAGAAAATCCTAATAAGAGCTACACTATATTCTGTGTTTTCAGTCCTTCTACTACTAAGCCTCTAGAAGGGACATTCTCAGTAGCATGGCCTCAGTGCTGGGAAGGAACTAAAAGACTAAAATCTAAGCAACAGTTTTAGGAAGTGCACCTTCAAAATGTTAGAATCACTGATGTTCAGGGTCAGTTACTATTTAAAGTTAACCAATTTGGAATGTTAATCAAGGACATAAAGCTTTTCACTATTTCACGGATATATTCACAGAAAATGGCAGAAAACAGTTATCTTTCTGTTTTCACACTGCTAATTCTAAGATGCATCGCTGGTAGTTCTCAAAACTTGAGTGTACCTCAGAATTACCTGGAGGGCTTTTTAAATAAAGACTGCCTGATTCCAGTCCCAGAGTTTCTCATTCAGTAGTTCTAATGTGGGGCTGAGAATGTGCATTTCTGACAAGTTCACAGGTGATACTGATGCTGACGCTGCCGGTTCATGGATAGCACTTGAATAAGAGATACCGCTCTATAGTTTAAAAAGCATAAATACTCTTCCAATCTGCCTGCTGCCTACCTGTCTTTCTACCTGCCTGCCTTTCTTCCTCTTAAAAAAATTATAAATAAATAAAATATAAATAGAAGCATAAGTAATACTGAAGACAAGAAAACAGGAGTGTAAAGTGTTACTCAATAACTGAAAATGTATGTATCTCTTACTATGTTCAACTAATACTAAAATTTTCATTTCAAGGTGAGTACCTATATATAGACATGATCCATATATTTAAATTAAAAAAAGAAAAGAAAACAATCAACATATACTGATAAGTCTTCTCTTCAATTTAGGTAACAATGGTGGAATATAGATGGTTGGCTTCTTAGCAATACTCTCTTTATATTTAATTTTAAGTCTTTTAAGTTGTAAGCTACAAGTATAATTTGAGGTCTGTCAGTTTTAAGCATAGCAGGTCACCAAAAATGATGAAAACCCGAAGGACAGAAAGCAGAAGCAGGATGTTTATGAAAACAGCAAAATTCATCTTCAGCAAACTGAGCCCACCTAACAAGTTAGGGCCATGGCACCAACAAAATGGAAAAGGACTTCTTTATAGCTGCCAATATCCCACTATATCCAAAGGTGGGCCTCAGGCCTCAGAGAGGGAGATAATAGCGAAACTTTATGGGTCTTGAATCCTGAAAGGCTAGTATCTTCCAAGTTGATTTTGGACATCACATTATGAGTGTTTAGCACAATGCCTGGCATATAGTGGACCTATATAAATTATCTTAAAATGTAGGGAAGAAGACAAGGAGGAAAGAAAGAAGGGGCAGGCACTGGAGGGGAGGAGGGGGAAAATTATCTAACTTTCCCTCTGATCTTAAAGAGAAATAAAAATAAAAGCTAGAAAGAAACACACATGGCACGCCTTAGTGGCTCAGTTGTTAAGCTGGTATCTGGGGCACAATCCATCTACAACCCATGGACCTGGGTCTGCAGCCTGGGACCAGAGGGAAAAACTAAAACAACTATATAAAAAAAACTTATTTCTCCTCTCCCTCCTTCCTGCCTGCTGCCTGCCTTTGTCACAAAAAAGAAAAGAAAAAGAAACACAAATGAATTTGATTTCTAAAGGTGCAAAATCTAACTGAAATTAGTAAAGCAACAGTGTTAACATTATTTACAGTGAACCATTTAAATACTATTGAAATACATGTATAAACTATTTATAGTCCAGCCTGAACATCCCTCTCACCTTTCCTTTGTGAGCAGCAACAATGCAATTTGGAGAACTGACCTCACTCCAGGAATGAGCCTATTAATCTAAGGGTAATAAGAGACTATTTTGGGGACAGGTAGGTGACCCTATTCTGGGCAAGGAGACATGAGAAAAGGTTCCTCAAGGTCTCAAAACGCTTATTCTTTCTCAAAGTGTAATGAAAATCCAGCATGCTCAATCTCCCAAGGGCTCTGGATGACATTAAGTAAAGCACAGCCCACAGTTTACAAGCAGGCGTTATCCCACAGTCAGGAGTGGAACCAGCTAGAAGCATCTAAAAGGATGTTTTGGTATGAACACTCGATCTTTACAGACCTTGAATACACATATTTTTCCTTGCATTCAGGGAATGTTATACAAAATTACCTCTGTCAGGCACAACCTGGTGGCTCAGGTGGCTATGGTGCCGACCATGTAAAGCTCTCGGACCCCAAGGGGAGGAACAGAAAGCAAAACAAAATGAAAAATTACCTCTGCCTTTCCGAGCTGTGCTTTCTTCTACCCAATATACTTTTGGAAGACCTTTAAGAAGTCGAAGCAGGTAAGGAACTACAGAATCTTTGTGCTGAAACAAAAAATAAGATTGTACTTAATGGTCCGCCTGGTGGCTTAAGTCCAAGACCTCAAGCAAGCACAGTCCACATACATCCTAAGGACTCGGGTTCAGAACCCAGGGAGGAGAGGAACAACCAAGATGAACAATTCAATAAAACAAATAAAATGCTTCTTCTTCTCTCTTCCTGCCTGCCTGCCTACTTCATTCCTGCATGCACCTTTCCTTAAAAAAAAAAAAAAAAAAATTGCATTGAATGAAATAACTTGATAGTTTTCTTAGCATAGATTAAACTCAAAACAAAGTATAAACATCTTAGTCATCTCAAAGATGGAATTTCACATGGCATCACACTCTTTCTTCTCCTTCAAGGAAGTGTCTGGAGGTTGTCCCTGAGTCTACATCATGATGCCCTTATGGAGATGAACAGCTCTGGCCTCTGGCCCCTGTGAGGGCCTCTCTAGAAGAAAGTATGCTCGTGCACACACACTCAAAACAACCTTCAGTGGGAAGGGTGCAGAAAGTCACCAAACCCTTCAGTGAGTCCTTGGACTTGAGAGAGGCTCACAGCTACAAGCTTTTAAACTTGGCAATGCATCTGTTGTTTATGGCCCTTGTCCTCAAATCATTTTTTTTAAACTTTCTGCTTCTCGTTTCCTTTTGCTCCTTTTGAATTGAGGATTAGACTTTAGAGCCAACATTAGCCAATGAAAAAATTACTTTCTTCTAGTTTCCGACCTAGTCAATCAACATATGACTTCGTAGCATTCCTTCCTTAGCTTTTTAGGTTATTTCCCTATTTTCAGTTGTTTCAATTAAGGACTATGTAAGTTTGCCCCAAAGAAGGTACATAGAGGTGAACTAGATGAGAGTCATAGCTAAGATACCAGCCAACGGCCTGAACCAATCCCCAGATATATGTGTATAAGCCTTCTTCAGGTGGTGTCAGTCAGCCCCTGCTCTTTGAGCCACCCCAAGTAAGGCCTAACAAAACAGAAAGTAAGATTCTTCTGAGCCTTGTCTAAATTGGAGGTTCATAAGGAAATATTTTAAAAAAGGAAGAAAACTGTTCTATTAAGCTGCTAATTATCATGCAGTTTGTTATGCCAAAACAGAAAACTTTTCTTTAGGAAAAAAAAGAAAATTTCCTCTAAAGGATAAAAAGGAGTTGATTACACATCTGTTCATTTGCCCAAATGGCATGAAACTCTGAGAGGCCTGTATTGCACAGTCAACACCATGGAGAGGATAGGGTCCAGCACTCTTCTCTATATGGAGTGTTATGGCTTTTGTAGCATGTAGTAAGGAAACCACCCCTGCCACTCTGGCCACAGCTGTTGCTAGGGCAGTCTACTGACTGGACACAAAGGAGGCCAAAGTAATAGCCTACTCTAGATGGAGCCAAGAACATAAGCACCAAGTAAAGCAAGAGAAAACTGGTCCATAAGGCTCAGGGATGGACTAAGCATGCTGGCTCCTCCCCTAGTGCTCATGAGGTGAACAACCTTCACTGGAAGCACAGACTGTCTGATTTAAGATCCCTTGACAATCCTTACCCAGGAACCAAATTACACCAAAGGTAATTTGTACTGCATTTTCCTTGCCACCTTGAAACACCTTGTACAAGTATTAGGGACCTACAGGTAAATCTACCAAGTAATGTATTTGCCAAGGATATTTTCAAATAATATATATTTGGACAGCAATATTTTTACATAGGTTTTTGAAAAAATTGCTCTCCTTCCTTTATTGTTATATTTAAATACAATCTAGCAAATAAAAAAGTAGAAATGATTTTCTTCTGTTCATGTTCATAAATAAATAAGAAAAATAAAGCATGCCCTGGTGGAGTAGTAGTTAGGTCAACTGCCTCCAAAAGAGTGCCATCAACATACATCCCAATGTGAACAACTAAATAAAAATAAAACAAAATGATTCTTCTTCTTCTCTCTTTTTGCCTACCAGCGTACTGGACTTCATCCTACCTGCACCTTTCCTTTAAAAATAAAAGTTAATTTAAAAAGCAGCTTATACAGCTAATTTTAGTTTTTTATTTGGCCTTGGTCAGGCAACTTATTTGATTTTCAAAATGTTGATCTAAAATGTAAATACCATGTTTTCTTTAAATGTATAAATATTCTATCAAAAATATTATGTCTTATTGAAGTAAAGTTTCCAGGACATACAAACTAACATTAGATAAATACAAATTACTAACAGCATGATTAAACTTGAAATTAAAAAAAAAAGATTCTTGGGTAGAGAGTCAACATGGTGACCTGGTAGGAGCTTCTCAAATCTTCTCTCCACAGAACAATTAGAAATCACCTATTCTTCAGACACACACACCATGGAAGGGTAGGCTCAGGGGCTGCAGACACAGCAGCAGGAATCACCCCTACTTGGGTAGGTGAAGGCATCAGGGTCAAGAGTTGCATCATGGATTCAAGACTTCCAGTCATGGGGTTAAAAAAGACGGCAGCGGAGGGGGTGGAACCATGGGAAGAACAGGCCTCTCTCAGCAAACAACAAAATGGTAATACACAGTTGCATATCAATAATCACCCTAAGTGTTAATGGTTGAACTCATCAATCAAAAGGCACAGAATGTCCGAATGGATTAAAAAATAACCCAACCTTCTACTGCATTCAAGAAACTTATCTACATTCAAAAGATAAATATAGGCTCAAACTCAACTGTTGTGAGACAAACCTACAGTCAAATGATAACCAAGAAGACATAATGTTTACTAACATATATGCACCAAATGAAGGAGCATCAAAACACATAAAACAATTATTAACAGAACTAAAGAGAGAATAGATAGTAATTCAATAATACTAAGAGACTTGAATACCCCACGTACAACAATGGACAGATCAACCAAGCAGAAAATTAACAGGAAAACAATAGCTTTAAATAACAAATTTGAACAGATGGGTTTAACAGATATATACTGAACACTTCATCCAATCACCACAGAATTAACATTTTTTTCAAGTGAGAATGGAACATTCTCAAGGAGACACCATATGCTGGAAAACAAAATATGTCTCAACAAATTTATAAAGAATGAAATAAAAACCAAGCATCTCTAATCACAATGGCTTAAAACTAGAAATCAACCACAAAAAGAAAGAAGGAACATTACAAAATACATGGAGGCTAAATAACACACTTCTGAATAACTCTTAGGTAAAGGAAAAAATCAAAGAGAAATTTAAAAAGTACTTGGACACAAGTAAGAATAAAGACACGAGTTACCAGAACTTATGAGATGCAGGGAAAGTAGGACCAAGAGGAAAGTTTACGGCAATCCAGGCCTACCTCAAGAAATAAGAAAAATCTCAACCTAAGCCTACATATAAAGCAACTAGAGAAAAACAACTGAATGTCTAAGTTAGTAAAAGAAAGGAAATAATAAAAATTCTAGCAGAAATACAAAACACTGAAATAAAAAAGAATTAAAAAGATCAATGAAACTGAAAGCTAGTTCTTAAAAAAATAAATAAATAAATGAACAAATTGCTGGATAGGATTACAAAGAAGAGAGAAAATTCTCGTAACTAGAACCAGAAATGAAAGAGGAGAAGTGACAAACAGATACCTTAGAAATACAGAACATCTTAAGAGACTACTATGAACAGTTATATGCCAATAAATTAATAACCTCGAGGACATGAACAGATTTTTAGAAACATACAGCTTACCAAGATTGAATCAGGAAGAAATGGAAAACCTGAACAGAACTATTATAAGGAAATTGAAGAGGTAATCAAAAGTCTCCCCTAAAATAAAAGCCCAGGCCCAGACACCTTCACTACTCAGTTTTACCAAGAAACACCTATTCTTCTCAAACTCTTCTAAAACACTAAAATACAGGAGGGCTTCCAAATATTTTCTATGTGGCCAACATTACAGATACCAAAAGCTGATAAAGATGCCACCAAGAAAGAAAAACACAGAACAGTATCTCTAATGGACATAAATGCAAAATTTCTCCACAAAATATTAGCAAACTGTATCCAATAATATATCAAAAGGGTCATTCATGATGACCAAGTGAGTTTTATCCCAAGTATGCAAGCATATGTAATATGCATATGTAAATTTACATATGTAGGTTTGCATATGTAAATCTATTAATTTAATATACCACATCAATAAGAGCAAGGAGAAAAACTGTATGACCATATCAATATATGTGGAAAAAGATTTTGACAAGATTCATTACCCATTTATGATTAAAAACTCTACATAAAATGGGGATAGAAGGAACCTACCTCAATATAATAAAGAACATACACTGTCATTTTGGAAGGCAAAAAAAAAGGTTATGCTATGTCTGACAGATAAGCATTTTACCTGAAACTAAAAATCAAAGCAGTGCAAATAATTACTTTGGGAAGCATTTTAACTAATTTTGTGGCAAAAACACTTTTTATAAAAACACAATATATTTGCACAGTCCAAAAAACAAAATTTCCTGTGTAAGTGTATATCAAGAAGTCTTATTCCCACCGGTTATACCTGACCCCTTTAATTAGGTTTGTATACATTCTTCTAGCATTACTTTTGGTAATATATGCAGGTACAAATTTAAGATAAAATTATACTCCCCTTTAACACTGAAGAAACACTTTAAATTTTGTAAAGACTTACCTGAAGATCAGATTCAATAAGAAAAATGCCCAATGCAATAACTGCATCTCTTCGTCTCTCATCTAACTGGAAGATCCCGTGGAAATCCACTGGGCACATACAAAGCAGTTTTTGGACCTAGGAAAGAAAAAAAACAAAGACCCACTGATTAAAAACATATCAGCACACCCTATGTCCTAGTGGGTTAGTCCATCTCAGCATAGTACACATACATCTCAAGATCCCCAGTTCAAGACCCAGGGCCAGGGGAACGACCAAGATCAACAGCTAAATAAAATAAAATAAAATGCTTCATCTGTTCTCTTTTTTCCTTCCTGCCTGCTCACCTCCATTCCTGTCTGTACTTTTTCTTTAAAAACAAACAAACAAAAAACAAACAAACATAACCTGGATTCAGGATAAGTCGGTACAACAAAACCTCAGTGAGTTCTCTTTTTCCCTCAAATTGAAAGATCTTAAAAAGGACACCTCTTTAACTCAAAATAGACTAAAGACTTGAATATATTAGACCTGAAACCATAAAACTACCAGAAGAAAACAGAGGGTAAAATGCCTTGACATGTCTTGGTGGTGACTTTCTACATTCAACACCAAAAGCAAAGGCAACAAATGGAGTACATCAAACTAAAGTGCTTCTGCATAGCAAAATAAACCATCAATAAAATGAAAAGGTGCCCTATTTAATGGGAGAAAAGAACTGTAAATCATATATCTGACAAAACATTAATATTCAAAATATGCGAAGAACTCATACAACAACTCACTAGCAAAAAAAATCAATTAAAACATGAGCAGAGGATCTGAAAGAACATTTTTCCAAAGAAAACATTCGGATGTCCAACAGGTATATAAAAAGATGCTCTGGTGTGCCCTGGTGTAGTAGTAGTTGGGTCTATCCCTTCTGGCTGAGCACAGTCCACATACAAGGATCAGGGCTGGCATCTCTGACCCAGAGTGAATAATCATGATGAATAACTAAATAAAATTAATTAAATTTTTTTTTCTCCTCTCTCTTCCTGCCTGACTGCCTATTTGTGTTCATTCCGGCCTGTACTTTTCCTTTACAAAAAGGTGTATCCTGGTAGAGTAGTGGTTTAGTCAGCTGCCTTCAGCTGAGAGTGCAAGTCACATATCCCAAGGACCTAGATTCAAGACCCAGGGCTGGGGCGAAAATCAAGAGGAACAGTTAAATAAAATAAAGTGCTTATTCCTCCTCTATTCCTGTCTTCCTGTACCTTTCCTTTAATATAAAAAAAAAAAGATGCTAATCATCAGGGAGATGCAAATCATCATCAAGGAGATGCAAATCAAACTAATCATAAGGGAGATGCAAATCAAATCAATAATGAGTTATCACCTCACTCTTATTAAAATGAATTATCAAAAAACAAAGGCATAACAAATGCTGTTGAGAATGTGGAAAAAGGGAATTCTTGTGCACTGTAGGTGCAACCACTATGGAAAACAGTATGAAGGCTCCTCAAAATATTAAAAATATAACTACCTTATGTTTCTACTTTTGGGTATTCATGAAAACATGAACTTGAAAAGATATATGCTTCATGCTTAGGTGGTTCAGACACTAAGGTGGCAGATGGAGCATAAAGCATGTAAAGCCCAGAGTCTTGGTATCAAGACCTGGAAATTGGGGGTACAACAAAAAATGAACAAATAGGCATGCCACTGGTTGAGTAGTGGGTAGGTAAATTGCCTCTGAAGAACACAGGCCACAGATCCCTGTGTTCGAGTCCTGGGGTCCATGGAAGAAATAACCAGTTGGAACAACTAAATGAAAATTTAAAAAAAGGGCTTCTTCTTCTTCTTCACTCTTCCCGCCTGCCTGCCTGCCTACTCACTTTCATTTCTGCCCACATGTTTCTTAAAAAAAAAACAAATAAAAATGTTTTCCTCCTCCTCTCTCTTCCTGCTTGCCTGCCTTCCTTCCTTTGGGGGGTGAGGGGAGATATATGCACCCCTGTGTTAACTGCAGGATTATTTACGCAAGTCAAGCTATGGAAACGACTTATGTGTACATCAATAGATGAATGGATAAAGAAAATGCAGTGGTATTTGTGACAACATAGATGTACTTTTAGGAGATTAAGCTAAGTGAAATATAAGAGAAAGATAAATGCTATATGTGGAATCAAAACAAAACTCACAGTTATTACTTTGTAAATCAAAGTTACCTCAATAAATACTAAATTTAAAAAAGTAATGACATTGAAAAAAATCTCAAAGATACACATTAGTGGTTACTTGGGGAAGTGGGTAGAGTATGGGTAAAATGGGAGAAGTCAAAAGAAACAAATTTCCAGTTATAAAATAAGTAAGTGCAGCATGGTGACTATAGTTAAAATATTGTACTATATATCTGATAGTGCTAAGTCAGTGGATATTAAAAGTTCTCATCATGCCTCTTCTCCAAGAACACACCAACTGGTGGAGGATGATGATGTTGTGAGGCCCAGAAGCCCTGGGAGCCCTGGAATGGGAGACTACGGTGGCTTCCTCAAAGGAGATGGAGACCAAGGTCACAGCTGTGGTTGGGGAAGGGCCAAGGCCATGGAACTCCAGGAGGCAAGGACAAAGACAAGGAGTGGATTCCTGTCACCAATATGAGCTGCCTCATCAAGGAATTAAAGATCAAGTCCTTGGAGGAGATCACTCTTCCTCGCTCATCAAGGAATCTAAGATCATTCATTTTTTTCCTGGAGGCATTCCTCAAAGACGAGGTTTTGAAAATTATGCCCATACAGAAGTAGACCAGCGCTAGTTAGCAGATCAGGTTTAAGGCTTTGGTTGCCATTAAGGATTACAACAGATACGCCATTCTGGATGTTAAGTGCTCCAAGGAAGTAGTCACTGACATGTGAGAGGCTATCATTCCAGCCAACTCTCCATAGATCCTGTGTAGCAAGTTTACTGGGGGGACAAAATTGGCAAGTCCTACACTGACCCTTGAAAGGTGATCTGTCACTGTGGCTAAGTGCAGGCACGTCCCCAGGGGAACTGGCTTAGGTCTCAGGCCCTGTGCTGAAAAACTACTGCTGATGGCTGGTAATGACGACTGCTACATCTTGGTCAGGAGCTGCGCTGCTACCCTGGGTAATTTTGCCAAGGCCATCTTTGATGACATCTCCAAGATCTATTGCTATCTAATACCTGACCTCTGGAAAGAGACCAAGTTAAACAAGTCTTCCTATCAGGAATTCATCTTGTAAAGATCCACACCAACGCTCCAGTTGTGGCCACTACATGGGCTTTGTATAAGGAAAAAAAAAAGCAAATTTAAGCTTGTTTAAAAAAAAAAAGTTCTCATCACAAGAAAAAAAAATTAGGCATGCGCTGGTATTTCAGTGTTAAATCTGTATGGCTCCTGGCTGGTGCAGTCCACATACACCCCAATGACCCAGTTTCAACAAAGTCCTGAGGGCAACTGGTGGGTGTAGGGGGTAACAACTAAATAAAATAAATGCTTCTTCCTCTGCTTTCTTCCTGCCAGCCTGCCTACTCACCTTCATTCTTGCCTACACCTTTCCTTAAAAATAAATATAATTATGTGTGGTGATGAGTGTTAACTAGACTTATTGTGGTGATCACTTCATAATATATACAAATACCGAATCATGCACACATGAAACTCATATAGGCTATATGCCATTTTTTTAAAGGGTATCTCCAGCTTCTGAAATGATAGTACTCATGCCCCTAAAACACACACACTGAGGAACTGGGCCAAGAGTTAAAATGATGTAGACACTAAGGAAGGAAAGTGCAATGGTTAACTTCTACCTCATTTCAGTGTCAGGACAGTCAGGGTCCCCACCTCCTGGGGGTGTCTGCAAGCAGGTGACACAAACCTACCTATATTCCTACTACCCGCTGTGAGGGTTCTTTAAAAATCAACTGTGTGTAACCCGCACACTGGCTTGGGTAGCTAGGTACAGGCTACGAAAGCCACGGACTGAAGGGAGCTTTTCAGAGGAATCAGTTGCGTGTACAGTACTGAAGACTGTTCACAGGACATAGTTCACATGACGTCTGCCCTGAAAATGCATCAATTACTATTATAATTTTTAAAATGAAAGCAAATTGCTTTTGCACGCTTACGTTTTAAAAGATCAAATACAAAAGGAAACCACAGACCTGAAAGAAAAGCACCTTGTAACATGAAAGAGACACAATATTCTTTGTGCTAGCAATTTTCCTTCCAGGAAAAAGTATAAAGAAATAATTAGGGGTGCATCATGATAGAGTAATGGTTTGTTCTGCTGTCTCCAGCCGAGTGAAGTCCACTTACATTCTAAGGACTCAAATTCATGTCCCAGGACCAGGGTGATAAAAGCAAGATGAGCAACTAAATAATATAAACAACTAAATAAAAATAAAGAGACAGTCGGAAGATGGTGATGTGGTAGGGGTGATATCCAGATCCCCCCACAAAGCAAGTAGGAATTCATCTGTTCTCCTGAAACAAATACCGAGGAAAAGCAAGAACAGAGGCTAACAGAGATAGACCAGCTTTAGTGACAACAAAGGGTAGGCAAAAACATCCGAGTATAGAGCTAAACCACATATTCAGGACTTGGGATAAGGGCCATGGTGGAGGGGGTGTAACTGTAGGACGACACGAACTGCCTAGAGAGCCACTACAGAAGCAGCAAAGAGCCCGCCCAGTGGCACTAAGATGCAGAGACAGGGAAGACTGTCATGGTGAAGAACTAAAGAAGAACCAGCACCCTGACTAAGCTGGAGTGGTGTCATTAGTCTGGGCACAGCCATAATCAAAGGCAGCTAAGGAAATTCCTCACCCAAACACATTCCCACCACCATTCTGCTCCAGAGTCTCAGGATCTACCCACCATATATTCTGTCCACCAGACATCCTGTACCAGGATTAAAGGAAGGACGTAGTCTCTCTGAAGGGAATAAACCTCAACTCTACCTGCTAACGCCACACTGTGAATAGAGTCAGAACTATTGCCTGATTGCCAATTGTGGACCAGAAGCAAGGCAATCACCCTATACAATGCCATCACTGCAGGGAAACTGAACCCACAAAAATATAAAAAGAATGCTAGAGCAAAGGCACAGAGAAATACAAGTGAAATGATGGATACCAAAAAAACAAAACAAAACAAAAAAACCCAGGGGAAAATCTGAATACAGCAAACTATGCAAACTACCTGAAGATGAATTTAGGGTAACAGTGATTAACATACCCATGGGAATCCAGAAAACAATGAAGGAAGTCAAAGAGAACATCAAAAATGAAAGAGAAGATATGAAACATGATAATACAGAAATGAAGAATACAATTGATAAACTAAAAAACTAATTAGAGGGACTCAAAATAGGATGGATGACTTCCAATAGAATCAGCAATCTAGAAGACAGGGGAGAGGAATTCACTCAGGCAACCAGAAAAGAGGTTTTAAAAAATGCAAAGAAATGAAGACATCATTCAAGACCTACAGGATAGTATGAAAAGGAAGACCACTAGCATGACAGGAATCCCAGAAGAAGGGAGATAAAGGGGTGCAGAAACTATATTTGAAGAAATAATAGATGAGAACTTCCCAAACCTGAAGAATAAAGAAAGCTCCAGACTCAGGAAGCTCAAAGGGTAACTAATAAACTCAAACAGAAATACACCTAAACACACTGTCATCAAAATGCCAAAAATACAAGATAAGAAAAGAATCTTAAAAGTACCCAGAGAAAAATGAGTCACATACAAAGGAGTCCCCATAAGACTGTCAGCAGATTTCTCAACTGAAACTCTATAGGCCTGGAGGGAATGGCATGATATATTCAAAAGGCAGATAGAAAAGAATTTTCAACCTAGGATACTATAACCTGTAAGATTATCATTCAGAACTGAAGGAACAATAAAAAACTCTTCCAATAAACAAAAGCTAAAAAATTAATCACCTAAAAGTAACTTTGCGAAAAATATTAAAGGATGCTCATAAAATGTAAAGGACGCCACATAAAGAGTAAGACAGTAAATATAAAAAGTGAAGAACAGAACAAAAATGTGCAAGTCAGAATGAGTGGACGACTAACTTGCTTTCAAATAAAAATAGGAAATAAACATAAAACTCTTAATGCTAATTCAGGATAACCTCAAAATACATCCCCAGGAAAAAACACAAAGAAGAAAACAGAAACGGAACCTATCAGATCATAACTACACCAACCAACCTAAGAAGATAAAGAGAAGAACAAAGGCATTGTCTGGAGCAACATACAGAAGACAAATTACCAAGGGACAATAAGGAGCTACATAACGATAATAATCTTAAGTGTTAATAGATTGAACTCATCAGTCAAACACTGCAGAATGGTCAAATGGATTAAAAAGCATAAACCAACATCATAGCATCATCTGCTATATTCAGAAAACCCACCTTCTTTAAAAAAATAGAGGCTCAAAGTCAATGGTTGAATGACAATTAAGTCAAATGGGAACCACCAAAGAGCAGGAACGGCTGTACTCATATCAAATAAAACAGACTTGCATCAAAAGAGCCTAACAAAATAGAGACGGACATTATAATGATTAAAGGGTCAATTCAGCAAAAGATATAACACTTATTAACATATATGCACCAAATGAAGGAGAATCAAAATATATTTAAGCAAGAATTATTAGATCTGATGAGAGACACTGATAGCAATACAATAATGAGAGACTTCAACAACCCACTTACAACAATGGACAGATCAACCAGGCACAAAATTAACAGGGAAATAGCTGCCTTAAATGACCATTTGGGAAAGATAGGTTTGAGAGACAAATACCGAACACTTGACCCAATAACTAGATTTCACTTTCTTCTCACTTTTAGGTGATTAATTTCACTTACTTTCACTTTCTTCTCAACAAATTTACAGAGATTGAAATAATACCAAGCATCTTCTTAGATCACAATGGCTTGAAACTAGAACTCAACCACAAAAAGAAAGCTGGGCAAACCCAAAGTCACTGGAAATGAAAAAATGTGCTTCTGAATGACTCTCAAGTAAAGGAGAAAATCAAAGGGGAACTTGAAAAATACTTAGAGACCAACGAGAATGAAGACACGAGCTACCAAAATCTATGACATGTAGCAAGAGAAGTACTAAGAGGCAAGTTAATTGCAATCCAGGCCCACCTCAAGAAATAAGAAAAACCACAACCTAACTCTATATTTGAAACAATTAGAACTGAAGCCAAAAATTAGGAGAAAGGAAATAATCAAAATTTGAGCAGAAATAAATGAAATAGAAAACAAAAAGACAATCCAGACAATCAATGAAACCTAAGTTCGTTCTTTGAAAAATTAACAAAATTGAGAAACCACTGGACAGACTCACAAAGAGAAAAAAATTCCTAACTAGAATCAGGTATGAAAGAGAAGTTACAACAGATACCACAGAATTTCAAAACACCATAAGACACTACTCTGAACAGCTCTATGCCAACAAAGTGGGCAACCTTGACAACATGGAAAAATTTTTAGAAAAATACAGTCTACCAAGACTGAACCTGAAAGAATTGGAAAACCTGAACAGAACAATCACAGCAGAGAAACTGAAGAAGCAATCAAAAGTCTCCCTAGAAATAAAAGACCAGGACCAGATGGCTTTTCTAAGGAGTTCTATCATACCTTCAGAGAGAAGATTTAACATCTATTCTCCTCAAGTTCTTTCAAAATATTAAAGAACAGGGAACTCTTCCAAATACTTTTTACAAGGCTAACATCACACTGATACCAAATGCTGTTAAGAGACATGACCAAAAAATAAAATTACAGATCAGTATCTCTAATGAATATAGATACTGAATTTCTCAACTAAATATTAGCAAACAAAATAAAAAATACATTAAAAAGATCATCATCATGACCAAGTGGAATTTTCCCAGGGATACAATGACTCAACATACGTAATCTATTAATGTCATACGCCATATCAACAAGAGAAAGGAGAAAAACTACATGATGGTATAAACAGATGCAGAGAAAACTTCTGACAAGATCCAACAAACATTTATTATAAAAAACCTTCCATAAAAGAGGAATAGAAGGTCCATACTTCAACATAAAAGAGGCCATATATGAAAAACCATAGCGAACATCATTTGTCAATGGTGAAGCATTTCCTCACAGGTCAGGAACAAAGCAAGGCTGTACACTCTCACCACTGCTATTTAACATTGTACTGGAGATCTCAGCCAGAGTATTTAGGTAAGAAAAAGAAATAAAGGAATTCAAATTAGAAAGAAGGAATTAAAACTATCATTACTCACAGATGACATGATTATGTATCTTGAAAAGTCTGTCAAAAAAACTTCTAGGACTCATCAATGAATACACTAAAGGGGCTGGCTACAAAACCAATGCATAAAAATCCATTGCATTTTTATATGCAAAAACACGTTAGAAGAAAGTGAAATCACGAAAATCAAATCATTTAAAATAGCAGTTAAAAGAATGAAATACCTGGGCATATACCTAACAAAGGAAGTAAAAGATCTGTACAAAGAAAATTACAAATCCTTCTTAAAATAAGTAGAGGAGAACATAAAGAAATGGAAAGACAGACCCTGTTCATAGGTGGGAATAACTGACAACATTAAAATAATCATCTTGTCAAAGCAATAAAGATTTAATGCAATCCCCATTAAAATCCCACAGACTTATTTCCAGCAAGCAGAATAAAAAAAAAAAAAATCTTAAAATTTGTGTGGAACAATGAAAGACCCCAAACAGACAAAGGAATCACTAGAAAAAAGAACAAATATGGAGGGATTACACATCCAGACTTTGAACTATATTACAAAGCATTAGTGATCACGATGGTATGGTACCAGAATAATAAGAGGCACAGATAAATAGAATAGAAACGAATCACCAGAAACTGACCCACTCACCTACAATCTATGAGAAAAGAGTCAAAAGCATACAATGGAGAAAGGAAAGTCTCTTCAATAAATGGTGTTGGGAAAACTGGATAGCTAAATGCAAAAGAATGAAGCTAGACCACTCTCTAACACCATTCACAAAAATTAACTCAAAATGGACTAGAGACTTGGACATAACACCAGAAACCATAAAGTTCTTAGGCGACAATATAGGAAAGACGTTTCATGACATCAGCTGCAGAGAGGCCTTTGGGGACTCAACTCCACCATCAAGGGAAACTAAAAGAGAAATAAACAACTGGGACTACAAAAACTAAGGAGCTTCTTCACAATAACAACAAAAAACAACCCCAAAACCAAAAGGAAACCTACCAACTGGGAGAAGAAGACAATGGCTAATATCTAAAATATCTAATATCTATCTAAAATATACAAAGAACTCAAAATCAATAACAGAAATACAAGCGATCCACTTATAAATGGGAAGAGGAATTGGAGAGACACTTTTTTTGAAAAGAATATACAAATGGCCAACAAGAATATGAAAAGATGTTCCTACTGGCTATCAGGAAAATGCAAATCAAAACGACAATGAGATATCACTTTATACCTGAGAGACTATTATCCAAAAGTCTGGAAACAACAAATGTTGGTGAGGATGTGGAGAAAAGGGAACACTTTTACACTATTGGTGAGAGTGCAAATTGGTGCAACTCCTATGGAAGACAGTTTGGAAAAATCCTCAAAAAGTTAAATATGAAAATCCCACATGATCCCACCATTCCACTTCTGAGTATTTACCTATTTATCCAATAGATATAAAAGCATTTATCTGCAGAGATTTATGCACCCCCCAAGTTTACTGCAGCCCTATTCACAATAGTTAAGATCTGGAAACTACCTAAGTGCTCAACATCAGATGAATGGATAAAGAAGATTTATATATACAATGTATATATACAATGTAATTCTATACAGCCCTTAGAAGAGATGAAATCCTGTCATTTGAATCAACATGGATGAATCTAGAGGGAATTATGGTAAGTGGAATAAGTCAAAAGAAGATAGATCCATATGACTTCACTCATAGGTGGAACGTGAACAGAGAAAAACAAAGGAACAGATGAAACAAAAGTTACACTTGGACACTGTAATAGCTGAATGGTGGGGTAAGCAGGCAAGTGGAGGCAGAGCCCATAGACAATGGTGAAGAACACTTGGTGATTTGGTGGAGGGCAGGGTATGCTGACATATATCTGAGGAATGGGGAACCTACACATGAGGTTATATTTTGTATAGAATAAGCTAGTACAATAAAACAAATTAAATTAAATTACCATAAATGCTTCCTCCTCTCTTCCTGCCTGTCTCCCTACTCGCCTTCATTCCTGCCTGCACCTTTTCTTTAAAAAAAAAATAATAATTAAGAACTCAGGCAAAGATTATATAAAATACATTCATAGCATTGACACCTGAAACAATCTAAAATTTAACATGAGAATAAATGATTCAATAATTTGATAAATTATTGAGTTGAGCTATATATTCATGGCTGATACCAATCATTTTTGACCTATAAAAACAGTGCTTTTATGAAGTTTAACCTAATATTACAGATATTAAGAACAATCTTTTTCCATAGCCAAAACTGATATATGAAAAACAATATTATCTCAATTAATATATTTAAAATTAGGTATAATATAAATAAAATATTAAGTAAACACATTGATATATTTTAAATATATTTTAAAAGTAGAGAATGTAACTGATTTCAATCATGCCTGCAATGTTTATATCTTCTTTCTCAGAAGTAATTTTCGCCAAAATTACTTTCAGAAAGTATAGTCCCTATAATCAACTTACAGGCTTCCTGGAACATCATTGCTAAAAAATGAATCAAATTCCTGGCTAATTTTTCGAGACAATGTATTACACTGCTTCGTCCTGCCTAGATTTCCCTCTTTCTAAAAATAAATAAATATATTTAACATAAAATAATAATAATTTTCTAAGAATATGCAATGATATGGAATAACACTCTAAATGTTCTATAAATTCATGAGAGGAATGGTTTTAATTATGAGAAAAAACTGGAAGAAAATATATTAAAATGTTAATAGCTTTGAGAGGTGGGATGGTTAGTGAAGTTTTCTTCTTTGGACCTTTACATATGCCAAAATATTCTAGGGGAAAGTATTACCTGTTATTAAGACAAACATAAGAACATAAACTAAAACAAAAATACATACTTATGACAGGAAATTCATGCTTTCATGAGTAAATGCTTAGGTAAAAGAGCATAAAGAAACAGGCACCCTGGTGGCTCAGGATTTGGGTCTGCAGTTTCAGATGGCATAGTCCACATAAAGCCCAAAGACCTGGGTTTGCATCCAGGACTAAGGAAAACAATTAACACAAAAAACAACTCATATATCTTTCTGCCTGCCTGCCTACTAGCCTTAATTCCTACCTGCTTCCTTCCTTCCTTCCTATAAATAAATCCTAAAAAAATAAAGAAAAAGAAATCCAACCACAACAAAACGATGTCAGAGACTAGCCACTCTTACCAGGGAAGTTTATTCACATCTTCCAGAAAGAGTAGTCTCAGGAAACAAGAAATCAAAAGAAGGTCGCGCTATATCAGAATATGTCAATGAGATCAATAAAGAATGCTGAACCAAGGATGAAACCAGAAGGAGGAATCTGGGTCCCCTGTCAAAGTCTAAGTATCTTGCCCTGTCCTGAGTAATACTTTATCAATACTCTACTTGAACTTACACTATGTTACATACCTGAGAGGTGAATCTAATGTGCTGGAAGACAGAAATTTGTCAAAGTTAGCACAACCTCATTATTACATACAACAAAGATGCAACTGCACAAAAAAAATAATTCATCACTATTCCCACATACCAAACACTATGCATCATACTTAAGATTTTAAATATTTTTACTTTCAGTTCTTTTCTCTGTCCCTAGAGATTTCTTTGAAGGCAAGGAAACGACTGTTTTGTTTTTCTGTTGTAAATAAATGTATCTATTGTCAACTATTTTATTGGAGGGAAACGCACATGGACTAGGGAGTCACACCAAGAGTCACATCCTAGTTCTCATACAGCCCAGTACGGTGACATGATGAGCCTCTGCTGTCTACACAACAGTGCTCATGGGGCTACTAGATAAGATTAAGGTCCCTGGTAGAAAGGCACAGTCGTTACCTAGAGTTAGTTTACTTCGCATGGTAAGTATTGTCCACACAACTACTCCTCAGTAACACTCTTCAAATGGTTTATACGAGAGGCAATCAAGTCAATGTCTTTAACTCACTCATTCATTGCTTACTGGGCACCTAACTCCAGAGGATGCACTGCCCTGGGAACTGTGGATGCAGAATAAATTAAACACATTGGGCACCTACCCTTGTTCTAGATGGACACAGACCAATCAAATGGATGTAAGAGATGAGACTGTGTAAAGACAAATACAAGTTAAAAATAAAACACTTAGTTCTCCCTGTTGTGAATAAGAGATTGCCCTCTCCTTTTTCTTTGAGCTTTACATGAGAAAACTTGTCATTTTAAGTATTTTCTTTTTTCTTTGAAATCCTGTGGCTCAGGAGGCTAAGGTACAGGCTATAAAATGTTCTCTTCAAGATTAGATTGGCATTTTGTCAGTTTTATGACTTAGAAATGTCTTTCTCAAGGACCTGGGAGCCATCTCTTTGAAATATAAACATCAGAGAAATAGCATCCCCTCTCAATTTTGGAGGGGAGGTAGGAGTCTAACTTCAGTGGGCAACTTGTTTCATGCTGTAAAACAACATGAAGAGAGGAGTTTGCTTTTCCTTTGGATAAAGTCAATTAGCTAACATGGACTGTCACCCCAATTACCAAGTAAAGTTAGTGTGACAAATGGAGCTGCCAACTCTCTTACCTGAAGACTAATTATCTAGAAAATATATATGCAATAGTTGTATCTGCTTGGCTATAAAAAAGGGTGAGATTTCTTTCTCTTTGCAATCTCTTACCAAATGGCCTGTGATGCATAGCACACCTTGATTTAATGCTTATTCAGTATTGTGTTTTCTTTTTCTACTACCTTTGTGGAGTGGGTTCCTAGTTGAGAGATTTTATTTTTAATTCTACTTTCTCAACAATAGTGTCTAAAGAACTACTTTCAGTGGGATGATCAGGGAAGGCCTACAAAGGTGCCCATTAAATTGGGATTTGATTGAGGACCCAGCCCTAACATACGAGGAAAGGGGGCATTCTGGAAGAGACAATCCCTATAGGGAGTCACAGACAGACCAGTAACCTGGATTGTACTCTAATAGCTACAGGAAGCCAGAACGACTGGGTGGCACAATGAGGCCTTAATGATTCTTGAATTTAGAACTGAGGTTTAAAAGAATCTCTCCGGCTGCTGCATCAAGAATGGATTTTGAAGGACAAGAGTGAAAGCAGAGAGATGGGTATGTTCTGGAGGAAGACTTTACATGACTCAATGGCATGTGTAAGGAAACCCATTACTTTATTTGTCTTTGTGTCACACTAGAAAGTATTCATAGATGAATAATATTCCATAAAAATTAAAAAAATGTTTGGCCTGGAGATAATCAAAGTAAAGATAAACACAACTGCTGTCCTTCTGTATTTGATGGGGTCCAGTGTCATCAGGAGTTTGTTTTTCTTTTGGATAAGGCCAATTCGCTAGCATGGACTGTCACCCCAATTACCAGGTAAAGTCAGTGTGACAAATGGAGCTGCCAACCCTAACTTTTACCGGAGGACTAGTTATCTAGAAAATAGGTATGTAATAGTTGCATGTATGTAGTTGTATGAAAATATGTAACAAACTCCATCAATAGCAGTTACCCCACTATTCATGCACTAACTATAAGCTACTTGAGGGCAAAAATCATCTCTGATCTTTATGTCCCATCTCCTACACTATGGATATGGGCAACAAAAAACATATGCATTCCCCCCAGTGCTGCAGGTACTGTTCTCCAGTCTTAGTTTTAGCACAGGGACAGGATCTCTTCTCAATCTAGATGCTTCCAGATTTGGGGGTGGGGGTGGGGAAGGAGGTTTGCTGCCATCTGGACTTGCTCCAGAGACCAAAGGCTAAGACAAAGCTACCTTTTGACATCAAGTTTTAAGAACTGGATTTCTTCTTGCAGGGCAGGTGTTCTATTTTGGGTTTGCTTTTCTGTTTACTTGTTCCTTTGAAGGTTTTTGGGGTTTTTTTTTTTTTGCTTGTTTGCTTTCAGAAGCACCTTTATTTAGTTGTTCATTTTAGTTGTTCACTCTGGCCGGGGCCATGAACCCAGGTCCTTGGGCTGCAAGTGAACTGCTCCCCAGGCATAGTTTTAACACCTGAGTCACTAGGGTGCACCTCCTTTGCTTTGTAGTTATTACATTCTTATCTGGGAAGCAGGCAGAATGGGCATAAACATGTGCTCTAGCAATAACTCAGGGCAAGAATTCAGTATGTAGAACATGTCTAAACCCTACTGCTCTTGCAGCTCTCCCCTTACCCAATAGAGGTATATGAAGTTTTCATGATCCTGACTCCTCTAAATTGTCACCCCCTCTATCTCAATTTCATAGAGGGGCTCTGCACTGCTCAAACTTCAGACATTCTTCCTCCACTCCCATTCAATTACAAATATTTCAACAGAAACACTGACAATTAGACATTACTCTAAAAGCCATGTATGCAGTTTTAAAATGTGAAGGATACAAAAAATAACTAATAAATATTAATAACCAGTAAAATAATAACTTTAAAATGTCAACAAGGAGCACCCAGGTGTAGTAGGGGTTGGGCATAGTCCACATACATCCCAAGGTGCAGGTTTATGTCCCAGAACCTGTGGAAACAACCAAGATGAACAACTAAATGGAATGCATAAGGTGTTTCTTCCTCCTCTTTCTCCCTGCCTGCACCTTTGCTTTAAAATTCAGAGATACATAAATTACTTTGGCATGCATGTATTATGATAAAAGAAATACATGCTTGCTCATTCAGATGACCAAAATGTATTTCTCATGTATACCTGGCCTCTTTTCCACAGTTCCAGACTCAGAGCCCCACATCCTTGCAATTTCCTAAGGTAATAATGGTGTCTTCTGATACGTCAATGAAGTGACTTTTGAGAAACATCAAAGGATGGGGATGGAGAATCAACCATGGGATTAGAGTTGAACTTTCAATCCCATTCCCAGACCTCTAGGGAGAGAGAAGACTGAAAGTTGAATACAACTGTCAGTGGCCAATTATTTCATCAATGATGCCTAAGTAATTAAGCCTCCCTTAAAACTGAAAGGCAATGGCTTCAAAGAGCTTATGGCTTGGTGAATATCTGAAGGTAATAGGAGCGTGGTTCACATGGAAAGGGGCAGGGAAGCGATGCATCCTTCCCCAAACCTTGTGCCATGCATCTCCCAACTGCCTGATCTTGAATAATATCCTTTGTAATAAATTGGTGACCTGAGTTCTGTGTGCCAACCTTGCAACTGAAATCTGATGAAAGTTATGGGAACGTCCAATCTTTGGCCAGTTGGTCAGGAACATGGATAAAACTGCCTGGACTTGTGACTGGTGTCTAAAATGGTGGGTGGTCTTGGGATACTGAGCACTTTACCTGTGTAACTTGCTGCTATCTCCAAGTAGATTGTGTTTCTGAGTTGAGATGAATCTTGAACACTCTGAGATATGCTTCTTGGTGTGGGGAAGTCTCTACATACTCACTTTGGAATTGGGTCCAAGAGCCCTAAACACAGTGTGGTAGGTGGAATAATCCCTGGTCCCCAAAGATCTGAGTCCTAATTCTTGGACCTGTGAATATATTACCTTTCATGGCAATAGGGACTCTGCAGATGTAATTAGGTTAAGGACCTTTAAATGATGAGATTATCCTGGAATAGTTTAGGTAGGCCCATGAAAATCACAAAGTTCCTTGACAGTAGAAGAAAGAGAGGAGGGAGAAGAGAAGTTCAGCATGATGGAAATGGGTTCTTCCTAAAATCTCCAGAAAGGTAAACATTCTGCCATCACCTTTATTTTAGTCCAGGGATACAGGTACATGTGTATATGAATGAACACATATCAGACTTCTGTAGACTTGTAATCTACAGAACTGTAACACCAACTTTTGTTGATCTAAGCCACTAAATTTGTGGTAATGTCACAGCTGTAATAAAAAACTAATACAACTGATCAGAGTATTAAAAAGAACTCAAAATCTAGACTATTGAGAGAGAAAACTTAGCTATCAGACTATAGTCAATATTTATTTCCTTCTCTTTATTTTCCATAAGGAACACTGTTAACTTCAGAATCAGAAAAAAATTTTAATAATAGAAACTTGTTGATGGTAAACTTAATATAGTACATAAGATGCTAATGTACAAGGTAAATGATGCACACCTTAAACCTATACATTATCATGAGATGTTCCTTTAATATAAAAAATTAATTGCACATACAAAAAAAAATAACAAGCAACTTTACCATTAATACAAATCTTATTTTTAAAAGTAAAAAAAAATGGCGAGCACAGCTATGGCATGGTCATCCCCTGTGCACTGGGCACCAGCTGCTCTTTCACCTTCACTGGAGTCCAGTTGGCTTAACATATCCCTGGATCAGAAGAGCTTATTGTGGGAGTAACTGCCAATGATGTCTTGAGATTTTTATCCCTACACAACTGATAACAATGCTATTTAGAGGATATCAATTTGAGAATAGTACCAAGCAAATTTCTTGTCACCACAGAGATTGCAAAATCTGTCCAAGCATCAGTTATTCACTTGACAGCACTCAAAAACCTGTTCTTGAGTGTCTCATCATGGCTTGTACTGGCAGAAGCATCGTTACCTAAAATGAAGATCTGGCCTGTGATAAAGTGTCTGGAAAATGGTATAAACCAATAAAAACCTCAAGGACAATGTATCAAACATGGCTTTGAAATGGTAATATTTAGTCCAGAAGAGTTGCCAGAGGAAGAGGTTGACTTCCCAGAATCTACTGGAATAAAGCGAATTGTATAAACAATGCCAATGTCTGGCCCAACACAGTGATGAAGGAGACAGGAAACAAGGCTATATTTAGTCCTCTCTCTCTAGTTGGAGTAAACTGTTAACGGTGGGCCAACAGAGATCTTTCATTCAGGGAAGCCCTGTTTGCCCAAAGTAAATAGGACTGGATTTCTCTTGCATCATAGGCGTGGAGTATCTAACATTACATATGCTCAGGTTGATAACACTGGATCCCAGGTTAGAGCTGGGTATTCAAGAATTAGCCAATCTTACTCCTGGCAGAGGAAATTTGAAGAATTAAAGACTATTTTCAAAGTTAAAGAAAATGAAAAAACAATGCTACAGTGCTTCCTGATGAGAAATGAAAGGTGTGTGCAGAAAAGAGGGCCAAAGCATTCCGGATAGCAATTAGGAGAGACAGAGGTGAAACTGCAGGCCTTTTATCTGATGAAGAACACTAAATTATTCATACTAGGGCTTGACTAACAAAGATGCTAACTGCCTCTACCTGAGATATCTCTCTACTCAACCTAGTTCTCGTCATCATGTAATGTAATAGGGTTTATAGAGTTCCCTTAATTTTGTTAATAGGGTTCCCTTAATTTTAGATTTTAGTAGGGAGCTAAAGAGAAATATTTTTCCCTTAGTATATTAGAGTAATCTGAACAAAGAAACACAGACAACCGAAAAAAAATCTCGATCAAATAAGCTAGACTTTTTAAAATATACAGTGGTTCTACAGCTTCATGATTCCCAATATCTTAATATCAGTAAAACCACTACTTAAATGTAACTTCCCCAAGAATCTCAGTATAAGTAGGAAAGTTTTTCTCCATTTTTTTAAAGGAAAGGTACAGGCAAGAATGAAGGAAAGCAGACAGGCAAGGAGAAAAAGGAGGAAGAAGTATTTTGATTTTATTTTTAGTTAGCTGTTCACATTGGTTCTTTCTCCTGGCCCCAAGACATGAAGCCAGGTCCTTGGGATGTACATGTCTATGCCCAGTAAGATAATGGACGTAAATGATATTCCACCAGGGCATGACGAAAAAGTTTTTTTCTTTTTAACAGAGCAAGAGATACAGCTATTTCAACCCCCAAAAGGACACCATGGCTTCAATACTAGGCACACCTGAAACTGAAGCGGTACCAACTGAAACAAGAGACCTAGGTGCACAAAATTCAACCTCACAAAATACTCTCAAAATATTCATAGCTCTGTGTAAATAAAAGTCAAATTTGGAGTACCCTGGTGGAATAGGGGCTGGACACAGTCCACATAAATCCAAGGTCCCAGGACCAGAGGGCACAACGAAACTGAAAAACTAAATAAAGTTCTTCCTCCTCTTTCTTCCTACTTCTACTTGCCTTCATTCCTGCCTGTAACTTTCCTCAAAAAACAAAACAAAAAAGTCAAATGTATTAAATTACATCATTTTCAAAAACACAGAAAAAAATGGAAGCGGTATTTTTTCTTGGAAAAAATTCTCTAAAGAAATACAGAATACACACAAGTTCAACTGCTTACCTGGACCTCATGCCTGAGAACTAGCATGTGGAGGATCACAAAAGGCTAGAAGAAGTTGCACAGATTCAATAACCAAATATCCACTTTCAAGCAGATTATGTGTAATCTTATTCTTGTTTTAAAGGTTAGGCAAGGAGGCCCAGATAGTTTAAGTAAAATCTTAGGCAACAGTTTCCCTTTTTTTTTTTTTAAGTAAAATTCAAAGATTTTTGGATAGCATTATCTTTCCAAACAAAACAATATCAGTAACAATAAAACTAAACAGGATAAAATATTAAGTACACAGGATTTGGGCAAAAAAGATAAATTTGAACCTTGGCTCTGGTACTTGTATACTATATAACTTTAGGTAGATTTCTTAGCTTCAGTTTTCTTATCTATAAAATGGGGACAATAAAATTTATACCACAGGCTTATCTTAAGAGAATATTCTTGAATAGGCCCCACAAAACAATCACAAGCAAAGATTCTAAAGCGGTAATCAAAAATATTCCTAAAAACTAAAAACCTAGGACCAGATATGGCTTCTCCAATGAGCTTCACCAAACTCTCAGAGAAGAATTAATACCCATTATCTTCCAAAACATTGAAGAACAGGGAACACTCCCAAACACTGTCCATGAGGTCAACGTCGCACTGATACCAAAAGCTGACAAAAACATCACCAAGAATGAAAATTACAGATATCTCTAATGAACATAAATAGGTCTAATAGACCTGTTTTTAAGTGGCATTTCTTTACACTTTATGCAGCACCTTTATTTTTTTAAAAACTGGTTTTGTGGTGATAAATTCCATCAACTTTTGCTTAATGGAAAAGCTTTTTAATCATTCCTTCAGTTATGAATGGTAATCTCGCATGGTATAGTATCCTAGGTTGAAAATTTTCTTTCAATCTTTTGAATATATCATGCTATTATTCCCTTCTGTCCCATAGAGTTTTAGTTGAGAAATTTGCTGACAATATTATGGGGACTCCTTTTATGTGACTCTTTTTCCTCTGAATGCTTTTAAGATTTTTCTTTATCTTATATTTTTGACATTTTAATGACAATGTGTCTAGGTGTAGGTCTCTTTGGGTTTCTTTTATTAGGGACATTTTGAGCTGGGTCTGGAGGCTGGCTTCATTCTTCAGGTTAGAAAAGCTCTGATATTATTTCTTCAAGTACAGTTTCTGTCCCCTTTCCTCTCTCTTCTCCTTCTGGGACCCCTATACTACGAATGTTGTTTCTTTTGATGTTATATCATAGGTCTTGAATGCTATCTTCGATTCTTTGCGTTCTTTTCTCTTTTCTGGTTTGCATGAATGCATTCCTCTGCCCTATCTTCTAGCTCACTGATTCCATTGGAGACTTCACCCATCCTATTCTTGAGTCCCTCTATTGAATTCTTTAGGTCAGTAATTATATTCTTTATTTCTTTAACATCTATTTTGAGCAACTTCATTTCTTTTCTCCTTTTTGTTCTCTTTTTCTTCCTCTATGGTTTTCTTGACTTCCATGAGTACGTCTATCACTGTTGCCCTAAATTCACCTTCAGGTAGTTCGCAGACATCTGCTATATTCAAGTTTCCCCTGGGTTTTTGAGTGGATCCATCATTTCACGTAAATTTCTCTGTATCTTCACTCTGTTTGGAATTTTGTTTGTTTCTATGGATTAGGTTTTCCTGCAGTGATGGCCTTGTGTAGGGTATTGACTTGTGCTGAGAAAGCCTGGGTCTTGGTTTGGACACTTGGATTTCTTGAGTTTTGTGATGTCACCACTGACTGGACTTGTTGAAGTTCTTATGTGAGCCCTCCATTGCTGCCTGGAAGTTCAGTCTAAGAAGCTGAAGTTTGTGTGTGGGATGCAGAGCCTTCCCCCAACATCCCAGCTCCGGATCGCAATGACTACCTTTTTGTTGGCCCACAATCAGTAATCAGGTTACAGTTTCACCTACACCCACAAGGTGGCAGTAGTGGGTAGCACTGATTCTCCCTCAGAGAGACTCCCTTTTTCCTTTAAGCCTGAGGTTGGGATTTCCAATGGGTGGGTCCTGCAGCTCCAGGGCAATATAGTGGGAGGGAGTGAGGATGGGTGACTCTCCTAGTTGCTTTCCAGTTATGGCAGCACCCAGAGTAATTTTCTCACCAGGCCTTCCATTCAAACCACTGGGACACTGGTTCCTTTTCTGCCCTGTGTCTAGACTCTCTTCCCCCTGCTCCATATCCCAGTCCCACTAGGTGAGCTCTCCGCTGCTGTCAAGATTCCTGGGAGGGATACTTCTTTCCGACATTCGACCCCTCCACCAAAGGCCAGAATCTTGAGTCTGAGTCTGCAGTTTAGTTATAAACCAGATGTTTTCACCTACCCTTTCTTTTCGTGATTGCTGCTCTGTCTCCACAGTCTGCTTTTCCTCAGTGTTTGTTTCTGGAAAATAAGTGAATCACTAGTTGCTCTGTGGAGAGAACGTGAGTCTCGCTCCTACCAAGTCGCCATCTTGGCCAAAAGTTAATAGTCTCTTAACTAAACCCTCTCCCTGATTTTTTTTCTTTCTACTCCATTATTACCACTTCTGGGCTCAGGAGTGTAATACATCTTCTGATGTGACTAGCATGGCTCATATAACTTTATCAGCTTCCATCTCAATCGACACTTCCAAACTGACAATAAATGGTCCTCCACAACTACCCCCAAATACTCAGACCCCAAATAACAATAAGCACTTCTCCCTGTCTGGCCTTTTTCATGACCTTCACCCATTTTCAGATTTCATTCATCCTGCCTCACCTCCTCTATAAAAATTCTATCCTTCCCAGATGATCTCAGTTGTTTCCTGCTTTCTAAAACTTTTCTGGATCCCAGTAATCTGACATGATCTTTCCCATCAGATCTCTCAATAGCCCTCCAAGAATTCTGTACTTCTCTTGAGATAATTATCCTCTTTACATCTTATTTTGGAATTACTTGTATACTTACCTTCTGCTCATTGGTCCTCTTCATCACAGTATCCACTGCACTCTACATATTCCAGAAATTTATCAACTAATTAGTGAAACAAAACTGGCCAATGTCATAAGCATTTAATGAAATAAAAGGAAGTAATCTAAGAAAGGCTCATCCCTGTGGCTCAGGTGGCTAAAGCAGTTAAGGTGCAGGTCATGTATAGTCTATGGACCCAGGTTCAAGACCATTGCCAAAGGTAAACAAAAAATTACTAAAGATGGATTACTAGAATCCAGATTTCCTAGTGCAGGGTTTAACTATGTTATAAGGCTTGTCATATAATCAGCATTGGGCACATTACTGCCATACAACTGGCACTCAACGAATATTTGCTTGTATCATTGAATGAGTGAAGGGATGGATGAAAGAATAATCAGAGTGAAGTATAATACAGTCTTTCCCTTACAAGCCTTACAATTCAGTGGGAGTTAAAAACACAATAAAAATGACACAACTATTACAGAACAGTACAAGTCAGAAACCCAAAGATAATAGACTCCAAATGCCCATCACAAGGTCCAGACTCCGATATGAAATGCACCCAAAAAATGGGGCTCTTGTGAGAAAACATTTGAAACTTGAACTTGGGTGTTTTAGAAGTCATGACATATCAAGTGTGGGAGAACTAGTTCTATGGGTGTCATTCTCAAGAAAACAACAGCTAATAGTTACTGAACATTTATCACATGCCAGGGGTTGGTCTGTATTACCTCATCTAATCCTCATGACAACATATTGGTTAGACATTAATTATCCCCATTCTGTAGATGGAAAAACAGACACAGAAAGTTCGAAGTCCTAAGGTAGAATACAACTTTAACAGAGTAATTTTAAAAAAATTAAAAGAAATAAATAACAATGAATTTTTTCAGACTTTTACAACAAATGAACAAATTGTTTTTAAGGGATGTGGGGGTTGAGCCTGTCATTATAAAAGGCCATCAAGCTCAAATCTGACAGAGGTGGCTAGGGTTACTCCTGTGTATGAAAAGAACCCAGAGTGGGAAAATCAAGGAGAAAATGGACCATAGGAGGCAACAGAGGTCATTTGATACAAATTTTTATAAAAACTTGTGTCAGTACTTTAACCCAAGGCTATTAAAGAGAGATACCAGATATGAATTAGACTGCTGAAGTAAGGGAATGTCACACAGGGAAAAATAAGATGTCACAAGTCTGGATGACTGGGCAGAAAATTGCAGATGAGAATCAACTGTAACAGCAGGTGTAAATAGGGTATTTAGGTCAAAATAAAACTACAATGATAGCATTACAAACTGGCTAATTAAACAATTTGTTAAAAGCACAACTTTTGTTATCTGAAACCTCTGGGAATAGTCTTTCTAGAGAAGCAAAATTCCTGAGAATTAAAGATTAAGCCTTACGTACTAGTGGTGGGTTTTATTGTTGTTAAATCTCTTTTTATTTTTTTTGAAAGAGGTACAAGTAGAAAAGAAGGGGAATAGGCAGACAGCAGGAAGAGAGAGGGAGAAAGCAGCATTCGATCTATTTTTATTTAGTTGTGCATCTTGGTTGTTCTCCCCAGCCCAGGACATGATGTATGTGGGCTGTGATTCGGTGGGAGGCAGTTGACCAAACCACTACTCCACCTAGGTGCGCCACATATATCCATGTTTTAAATGTCTTTGTCAAATGCACTTCCCTCTCAGAAAACAATGAATATAGGTTAACATTTTCTAAGTGACTCAGAGCTATTAAGATAAACAAAACTGATTGTAACATGATGCACATGGAGCTATAGATGAGGTAGCATAGCACCCACTCATACAAGCAGCCCTGGATGGGGGTTTGATCAAAAATGCTCTTTGGTCATCTGCAGAATGTGTGACCAAGTAACATGGCATTCTACAACATGCAACCAAAAGTACTTACAGGTGAGCTCTGCTCATGTGCTGGCAAGGTATAGCACATACAAATGGACATCTCTGATTTGTGGCACAGATTCAACAGACAATACTCCAATAATCAGTCAGGAGCCTCTAATTTTCAATCTAGCACTATCACATCTTACCTAAGTGATCCCAGATAAGTAACAAAACCTATCAACCTGCTCTGCCTTTGTATTTCCTTCTGTAAAGTATGAACAAAAAACCAATTATGTGTATATCACAGAAACAGACAGAACACTGCCTTAAAACAATGCCAATGTTGACAAGTTATCTTCCTTGAGCCTCAGTTTTCTCATGTATAAAAGGATGACCTGATATTTTTTGCAATATCTCTAGTAATAAAATCCTATGATCCAAGAATTTCCACCTGTAGCCATGAGGTGTTCCCTATCAATTTACTTATTTAATATTAATATTTCAAGTTCTTCACCAAACCCTCAAAGGCTATTAAGCTATTAAGTTACTTTTAGGATAAAGGACAAATTTCCACAGTCTACCCTGGGCAAACAAGCCCTGCTTACCTCTCTGATCTATTTTTGTGCACCTTAGCTCCCTAAGCTGCAACCACTATAGCCTTCTTTAAGTTCATCAAATAGTAAAAGATTTTCCTACCTCTGGGCCTGTGTACAAGCTGTAACCTCTGCTAGCAGTACTTTTTTTTTTTTTAAGGAAAGGTTCAGGCAGGAATGAAGGCGAGCAGGCAGGCATTAATGAGAGAAAGAAGCATTTATTTCATTTTATTTCCATTTAGTTGTTCACGATGGTTGTTTCCCCAGGACTGAGGACTCAAAACCAGGGGTATGTGGCCTGTGTCCTTTGGAGGCAATTGACCCAACCACTATTCCTCTAAGGTGCACCACAGTATTCTTTTGCATGCATATCATTGACTAACACCTATTCATCCAACTCCAGCTCTATTTAATCTTGCCTGATCCTCATATAAATCCAAACCCCATTTTCTCTTCTCACACCATTCACTTTCTTTTTAATTGAAATAAAATTCACCAACACCATTACTTTTGCTTCATGTCATTTTTTACCTTTAAAATATATATATATTTATATACTTATAGTTTTTAATTTAAACCTTGTTTGTTTCTCTTCAAGATGAACTCCATGACAGCAAAACCATGTCTATTTACCCCTCCTTGAGGTGGGCTGGCTCCTCTAGCACAATGCCTGGCATACAGTGAGTTATGAGATTTATTATGAGTAAATGTCACCATCGTTTTGCCTTTACAATGGTAGAGTCTTTGGTTGTCCTGAATCTAGGCTTCCAGATCAACTCTAAACACAGAAAAACTCAGAAAAAGAGAATGCTTCATCAGCAAAGACAGAGACTCTAAACAAACTGAGCCCCGCAGGGTTTCTGTCTCAACCTATATCTATGTGTCAGTTTATTACACGAATGAAAGTTAAGTTCCGGTTTTTGTGACAATGTACATAAAAGGCCAAACTTTTTTCCAAAACACCAAGATAGATAAGAGAAACAAATATATACATACATAAATACATAAATAAAATAACCAGGAAAATGAAGTGAGTAGATACATTTCAGCAATTAAAATCAATGATGTCAATAGCTGCTGGTAGTAGAAATGAGAGGCAACTGCATCTCCAGAAACAGGAGAAAGGAGAGATTGCAGGAAGGAGTCAGAAATAGAACATTTCAGCCCTCTGGGGGAGCAAACAACTAGCAATAATTCTGAGACTCCCAGAGGGCATCAATATAAACAATGCAGTTAAAATAAACTTCCTGATCTCAGAAATATTCTCTCTCTGAAATAGTCAGTCTTCCCTGACTCATCAATTAAATTCAAATTCTGCATCTGGGACTATTTAGTCACGTGCACTTTTCTCCAGTCTCATTTTCACTAGTTTCTTGAAATATATTATGTTTCTGCCTCACTGTATTACACGCTGCCCTCATTCTCTATGCTTTGCCCTCAGTGCTCTCCATCATTTTAAATGACCCCTCATCAACAACTCTAAACATCTACAAATGCTTCTTCCTATCACTTCCAAGCATTCTCTGTTTAAAACTCAACTGAAAATAACCTCCCAACAGGTACCCACAATACTTCCATTTTATTAAAACCTGTTTCACTTTCTTACCTTCTACTACATTTTTCACATACCTTTCAAGAGCCATGGAGAGAAGGTTTGGAGGTTAAAGGAAAAAAATACCCGCATCTTCACCTCTACTCCAGCATCTTCACCTCTACCCCAGCAAAGTACAAAACAGTTAAATATCCTCCCAGGGGATTTTACTGAAAAATCATATAGTCCACCACTGGACAACCCTGCACCTATCTTTGCTGCTACAAACTTGTAACTTTGTTGAGGGTCAGAATTATGTGCACATCTAGTAGACTATTGAAAATAAGACAACCAGAGTGGGCCTATGTAGAATCAGTAGCCAAGCAACTGTACTGTGAGTAGGAAGAGAGCACACTACACTCAAGTTTCTACAAAGCAGAAAATGAGAATGTAGTAGGATCACAGTAAGAATATAAATCAGAAGACAAAAAAGTACAAGGCATACAAACAGACTATTTTTACAAGGGAAAACTAGAAAGTTTAAACAGAAATACTTAAGTAAATTACAGTCTATTGATAAAAAAAACCCAGTGTGTCGTCATTAAAGTAATTAATTTGGGTTATTTTTGAAAAAAGGAACATAGTTATATATGGTTAAAGAAATCCAAGAAGACATGCCCTGGTGGAGCAGCAATTAAAATTGCTGCTTTTGAAAGAGCACAGACAACATACATCCCAAGGACCTGGGTTCATGTCCTGGGTCCAAGGAGAATCACCAACGTAAACAACGAACTCACGGAGCAAAATGTTTCTTCCTTCACTCTCTTCCTACCTGCCTGCCTACTTGCTGCCTTCATTTTAGCCTGCACCCTTCCTTTACAAACAAACAAAAAAACCCAAAACATGAAATACAAGTGCTGACAGGTTAATGTTAAAGGTTGAATTGAGTCCATCCCACCCTCAAATTCATATAATGAAGTCATAATCCACAGGTACTTCAGAATGTGTTATTTGAAGATAATGTCTTTTTTTTTTTTTTAAAGGAAAGGTGCAGGCAGGAATGATGGCAAATAGGCGGGCAGGCAAGAGGAGAGAAAAGGAAGAAGCACTTTATTTTTATTTAATTATACATCTTGGTTGTTATCCCCAGCCCAGGATGTGAACCCCGTTCCTGGGGATGTATGTCAGAAACAGATGATCAAATCACTACTTAGTCAGAAACAGTTGATCAAACCACTACTCCATGCTAAGTGCAAAACTTAGCATCTTTAAGGAGGTAATTAAGTTAAAACAAGGTGATCAGAGTGGGCCAGTCTTATCAATCTAACCATGTTCTTATAAGAAGAGATGAGTATACTGGCTCAGAAGAAAGATTATATGAAGACAGATATAATGGCCTACTACAAATGAAACAGAGACCAAAAGAAACCAACACTACTAACAGCTTCGTCAGGGATTCTAGTCTCCAGAATTATGAGAAAATTAATTTGTTATTTAAAAACACTGTGAGACTTTGTTTCGGTAACTCTAAAAACTCATATACTTAATGTGGTATGATAATGGATAAAGATTGTTTTCTACTTCCAATTGCTTCTTAAAATATTTTAGAGTTGATTTATTAACAGTGCTGTTCACACCATGAATAAATACCCTCTGTATTCTCTTGCCACTTTCTCTATGGGTGATTCTTTTTAACATGGCCTCACAAAGGAAAGGAGCAAGGATAGCAATTTTTTAGCTTCACAATGCTGAAAAAATTACCATCATTACTTTTATTCCATGGTAGACCACTTTAAAAGACAGGCTTGGATAAATATGAGCTCTAGAAAGCCACTGCCTTAAGCATCTGACCACACGTTCTACCACAGTTATAAGTAAAAGTCAACAAGCTCATCTTTAGTTTTTGGTGATATGCCCTGGTAGTTTAGCAGTTAAGTCTACAGCCTCCAGGTGGCATAGTCCACATACATCCCAAGGACCCAGGTTCATGTCCCAGGGCAAGGAACAACCAAGATGAACAATTAAATAAATAAAATGCTTCTTCCTCCTCTCTCTTCCTGCCTGCCTGTCTACTTATCTGCACCTTTCCTTTACAAAAAAAAAAAAAAAGAGGAATGAAGAAAGGAATGAAGAGTGAAGAGGAAGAAGCATTTTATTTAGTTGTTCATTTTAGTTGCATGTCCCCCCCACCCCCACCCGATCCTAGTCCTCAAATCTGGGTCCTAGGGTTGTATGTAGACTGTGCCCCAGGCACAGGTTTAATAGCAGAATAACCAGGGTGTGGCAACAAGCTCATCATAGGATGCACTTACTATCCACCAAGGAGGATTCAGCCTGTCCCTAATGCTGCAGTACCATTTAAACATCAGATCAATAGTTAGCTAAAATACCTCTAGATAACTGGCATTCTAAGTGAAGAAAAAGGATAGCTTAAGATATGAGGAAAGAATTCTGAAATGCCTCCTGAAGGTGGGAAAAGGAATAGAAGAGAAAGGAATGCTGCCTACTTGAAGATTTGCCCAGAACTCTGTGTTCCAATGGTGGAGGCTCCATTAGTATGGCACAGGCCAGATGAGAGGCACGAACATGTAACTGATTTCCTGGATACAGAGGAAGTGCACAACCAGTGAGACCCAGGAGAAGCTTGTCAGGGGCAGCTCAGCAACATTCTGAAGACAGACGAGAACCAAGAAAATTAGAGCAAGATGAGTAGATAGAAATCAGAAAGAGAGAGGCTGGTAGTTGACAGCACATGGAGATTCCAGTATAAACAAGTCTCTTTCTTCTTGTCTACTTTTCTCATCTCATCTCTTTCCCAGGAGAGGGCCAATGACTAAGGAGAAGGTAGTCTAGAGGGCTCATAGAGGGTGTCCTCAGAATAGGCCTGAATACCAGGCGTTGGCCTCTAGTCTTAGGAACAGCCTACCAAAAAAGGTCAGAGTTCAGATATGGATCAGTGAACAGACGACCTTGGATCTTGGGTGTGGCTATAGAAACATGGCAGAAATCTGATCACCACACCTGGGATACAAGCATAGATAGAGAACTTGCACCAAATCCGACTTGTTGCTAACCACTAGAGCAACCAAATTAGGACTGTTTCTTATTTATCTGGCTTAGCACATAGTAATTAATAATAGGTGCTCAATTAATGTTTCCTGAATGAGTGAATTAAGTAATTAAAGAAATAGTAAAATCCACTGGGTTTCACTGTCTGGGATTAGAGTAAGTAAACGACCGTGACATGTAGAAGGACAAGATAGGGGAGTTGTCATTAATGTGCCCTAAGTGACACTGAAAGCATGTGAGAACTGAGATGCCAGGTCTAGTTCAAAACAACTAGCCCTTCTCCTTAGGTCAACATTCTCTGGACCAAGCCCCCTCAGTCCCCTGTCTTTCTGGAAAAAAGAAGATAGAAACAAATAAATGAGACAGTAAGTATAACATTAATTTTTCAAAACCCATCTCCCCACTTAACTCTCCATTTTTATTATCTTAGGTGGGTACTCAGAAATTCATTTACCCTGAAGAACCTTAAAAATCGTTTCTTTAGGAATATAAGGACTTCTTGTCAATTGTTTTAAAGCAGGAGAAGACAGTAAACAGCAAGCAGACACATATTATAGGATTAAATAGTAAAGATGATCCTTAGTATAATCAAGTCTCAAGATCCTAAATGAGGATAAGAGAAATTAACATATAAAAGCCTCCTCTAAGAAAGAAGTTTCTGGGGGCCCCTAAGATCACCCAAACATACAGAACTGACAAAATTTTACTACAGTGAAAGGATATCAGCAAGGGAAAAAAGATATAGATGGAATCTGAAGAAATCTATGCACAGGCTTCGTCAGGTTCCCTCCTCCTGGTGAGGGTATACCCCAAGCCTCTCTACTACAGTAAACAATGTGGTAACAAATGTGCAATGTTTGTGGTGAGGAAAAATCTCCAAGAGACACAAAATCCAAGGTTTTTCATTGGGGTTAGTCACATACATACTACCTATCAAAATTCCAGATTCCCAGAAGAAAAGCAGGTATTTAACATAAATCATATTTTTTGTGCAAACAGTCTAGGCACAATGAACTCATCTAAGCAGGGAATGGAGGAAACAATTCAAGTGAAAAGTTCCCAGATGGCAGTAGGGACCAACCTTGCAAGCAAGTCCCTCTGCAGATGGCCTAAGGCCTGCTCTGTTAATTCTTCAGATTTGTAATTTTTTCCTTTTTAAAAGGAAAGGTGTAGGCAGAGACAGGGAGGCAGGAAGAGAAAGGAGGAAGAAGCATTTTATTAATTTTATGTAGTTGTTCAGCCTGATTGTTCTACTTGGCCCTAGGATATGATGGTCCTTGGGACGGATATGTACTGTGTCTGGCACTTTACCACTAAGTCACCAGTACATACCTAATTTGCAAATTTTGCCAGAGACTAAAGTACCTCCCAAAGTAAGAGACGGTAATCCAAAAATAAAAATAATAAATTATAAATTATATAATCTTGACAAGAGAAACATTGTAAGGGAAGAGTAACAATGTTTCAATTACAGAATGATTCTGTGATTATGGAAGGCTAAAGAAGGCAAACTGAGCTTAAGATATATTTTTCAGAGTTATTAAGTAGGAAAGGATGCCACTACAGCTAGAGTTTCAGGACCAGCTTCTAAAATATCATCCAATTCCCTGTATTCTTTTCTCTTTTCTACCTAAGTTCAACAATAAACAGACACTCCTACTAAGAAGAGAATGTGCTGACTAGCTGGCATGAGTTTGATATAAACCAGTGCTGTGGTCTATCAGTCCCGCTCATTTAATGATAACGATAATCATTTACTAGGTTCTCATGTCATTTTGTGATTCTCACAATACTACCAAGTACTATCCTTGTATTTTGCAGAACACAAAGGATCAGATTGGGGAAACAATCTGACCAGCATTACACTAATCTAAGCAAATAAAACAGGATTTAAATTCAGAAAGTCCTTTCTCTACAGCTCATATTCTTTCCATTCTATTGTTCTCCTATGTTTAACTAAGTCAGGTTGGCATCACCATCTCTCAGGATCTGCTAACTCTACAAGTGAGTGATGAAATCAGGTTTGAGAACCTACAAAGTCAAAGACTCTGCCAAAGTACCTAAAACAGCTTTTTTTAGCTTCACCCCTCACCAGAGCCTCAAAACCACCCCCAGTTGCAGCAGGAAGGGCTTAGGGTCATCATTGTTCTTTTACTGTTCTTCCACCTTCCAGAAACTGCTGTAAAACAAACAAACAAACCCGGAGTACCCTGTTGGAGTAGTGGTTGGGTACAGTCCACACATATCCCAAGGTCCCAGGTTTGCATCCTGGGGCCAGCAGAAATAACAAAAATTAAGAAACAAAATAAAATGCTTCTTCCTCCTTTGCCTGCCTGCCTGCCTCTGCTTGCCTTCATTCCTTGTCTACACCTTTCCTTTAAAAATATATTAAAAATAATTCCATGGGGTGCACCCTACTGGCTCAGGAGACTGACACTGACATACAGATGAAGTATAGCACAAAGACCAGGGCCAGGGTGAAAAAAATTAAATAAATAAATAATGTTTCTTCCTTCTTCCTTCCTTCAGGCCTTCCTTCCTCTCTTTAAATAAACTAAAATAAACCCATCCTTTCAGTGCTAACAACACTGTAACGCAACTCATTGCACACAGGTGGAGGAACAAGGCTGTCATTTACTGCTCACAAACTCTCCCTAGCTCTGTGCTAGCACTTCACGCTTGAACCCATTTAATCCTCAAGAAATATTTCAATTCACAGATCAGAAAATAAGGGCTGGGACACTTGAGGTAACCTGTACAAGTAACAGTGCAGGGACCAAACTTTTTTGGTCTGACTCTAAAATCTGTGTTCTTGCCACCATCACAGGCACAGTTGCTTATTTTGTTTGTTTTGCAAAGGAAGGGTGCAGGCAGGAGTGAAAGGCGAGCAGGCAGGCAGGCAGGCAGGGAGAGAAGAAGCACTCTTATTTTTCCATTTAGTTATTCAGATTGCCTCACCCAGGACCCGGGACTCGAACTTAGGAATATGTGGCCTGGCCCCTTTGGAGATGACTAACCTAACCGTTACTCCACTAGGACACGCCCATAGCACACCTTTGAGTTGCCTTTGACTTTTCTCCCAAGTTAAGAATTCCTCCGGCAAGAGTTCTTTCTGCTCTGAGTCAAATTCTCAGTCCACTCATAGTTCGTTACCGCTCCCCTGCCACTGTCGATTCTTCAAACGCAATTTCTTGCCTACCTAACGGCCCCTTTAGTCTCAGAGAAAAATAATGCGCAGAGGATTTGTATATTTTCGTCTGCACTTCTCCATGATCCCCTAAAGTGGGCAAAGCAGATATAAAAACAAAAATTAAAAAAAAATTTTAGGAAAAGCTCATCTCCCTCAAGGTCAAGAAATAAAAAAGCAGGGGGAGAAGGGAACAAAGTCCTAGGTTTGACCCTGGTCTCCGGCTCCTCCCACTGCTCCTCACTGCCGCCCCCACCCAAGCGATGATACAAGGTACCCCCTAATCTTATGACCCTCCCACACACACCCACTCGCAGAGCCTCAGCCTGCCCTGGTTACTACTCCTCCACGGCGCGCTCCAACACGACCGCCTCTTTTCACCAGCCCCCGCAACCCACAGACCTCCTCACACGGCCGATGCCTCCGCTCTTGAGTCCCCAGCCCATCACAGGCAGGCAGCTGTCGTCTCTCCACTTGGCCCCCCGCAGACCCTCGCCCCACGTCGCCGCCCCAGACCCCCAGTCCTGTCAGCCAGCTACAGGGCGGGCCAAGGCTACCTTCTCCAAGGATGCAGGTCTCTGCACGGCTAGGGAACGCGCCAGTGACAGGACTGTGTTGAAATAGAAACCTCGTGAGGCGCTGGCGCCCGGGCCGGGGCCGGGGCCGGGGCCGGTGCCGCCGCCGCCGCCGCCACCGCCACCGCCGCCGCCGCCGCTTCCCCCTCGAGTCGCGGCCGCCGCCATAGTTGCGCGTGTCGCGGCGCTGCCCTGGTAAACCCGCACCCGGCCCGCTAGCGCCGAAGCTCACGGCGCAGGCGCGGCCGCTTCCGGCTTCCCAGCCACGTGACCTCTCTGTTGCCCACACTGGGTGGGGCGTGACCGCGGGGTGGTCCCACCACTGATGGGGGGAGTGAAGACGTGCGCTAGGCCGAGACCGTGCGAACGGGGCGTGTTTCCCTCCCGGCCTACCGGCACTATGGTCCGTTCCGGAGGCGGGGCCACTGGCGCAAGACTTGAGGAAGGAGCTTGCGCGACTGCGACGCCGGAGTTGACCAGTGAGGCTAGTTAACTCTCCCAGGTGGGCGTCGTCGCTTAGGTCCTCAAAGTGGTGTGCGTTTCTCGAGTGCTCGGGAAGACGGTGAGAAGACGGTGGGAACCCTGCGGGCCCGGAAGAGCCGTTCGTTGCTTTGGCCTTCGGCACCATGTCAGCTTATCCCAAAAGCTACAACCCGTTCGACGACGACGCGGAGGATGACGATGCCGGGCCTGTCCCGTGGAAGGACGCCCGCGACCCATCCGGCGGCATCGGCGGTCCCACTGATAGACAACAGTACCTGCGGCAGGAGGTGATGAGTCGGGCCGAGGCCACCGCCGCCAGCTCCAGCAGGTCCCTGTCCCTCATGTACGAGTCCGAGAGGATCGGGGTCGCCACTTCCGAAGTGAGTCTGGAGCTTAGGGCGGGAGCGATCAGTCTGCATTGTCACCCGGGGCCAAGAAATGTTTCCTTCACAATCTTTCGGAGAAATTCTCGAGTTACCTTGAATAGGTTCTTGTCAGTGACTTAATCTGTAATTTGGTAACATTGTGGAGAGGTGAATCTTGAATACTAGAAAGACGCAATTTGTCGTTCCCCCATCCTCAATCCTCAGGTATTAGTGAGCTTAGTTGATTCCCCACCCACCACCACCACTACTTACTCCTAGTTCTAAGGTAAACCACCCACAGTGAACTGTCCAGGTAAGTAAAAATTCCAAATGGCAGAGTACTGTTTAGGGAAATGAAGGTCTGTCTCTTTTACATAATATTCTGGGCAGAAGCCTAGACCTGGACTTCAATCAGTACTCCCCTAGTGACCCAGAAGCAGTGAAGATTGTGTTGGCTGGCCTTTGAAGCATAACTGTAGTCTTTCTCAACACGGACCACATCTCCACTTGACCAGTAGGGTTGTTGAAGTCCTGTCTGCCCCACAGCTGCTGAGTAGTCAGAGCTAAGTTTGGTCTTAGATATCTTTACTTCCCAAATCCAGAGAAGTCCAAGATAAGCAGTGTGTGGTTTGTGACAGTTACTCCAGTTCATCTTTGTCAGTTCTTTCCATCCATAGAAGATCTTAGAGAATGAAACCTTGAGTGAGACTTGTTCTTAGACACCTCATTCTCTCATCTTACTAGTGAAATGGTTTTGTTTGGACAGAGAAGAAATTTTTTTTAATGTAATTGATGTGTCTGCTAAAAATAATTCATCCTTAGCATTTGTAGCTGAGTTACAATACTGGAAGCTTCCTCCCCGAGTCTCTTCATAATTGTACTGTCTCTCATTGACCCACTCTCCTATATGATTGCTTCATTGAAGCAGTTTGTCTTGTAGTTCTTATATCTGCTGACTTCCTAAGAGTTCATGTGGATTTGGAAGGATTACCTGAGGTCTTAAAGCTCTGACTGCAGAAGAATCACTTATATGAGGGTCCCAGACCCTAGGAAGCCAACTCAGAACCGTTTGAAGAAACAGTTTGAAAATAAAGTAGGAAAACAATGCTATGTAAGGTATCAGGCAAGAGGATGAGCTTGAATCTGACTTTTAAGTCTAAGGCTTAGACTAGAGGAGAAGGGATGTTCTCAGAGGAGAGAGAGTGATGCCAAGGCAATGGCCCAGCACTGAAACTTCTGGGCTCCTGAGTGGGAAAGATATTCAGAGAAAGGGTCTTGAGGGGGTAGCTTAGATCAGAGGGAAAGGTCTGTTCTCATAATACAAGAGCACCAAAAACATTGTATATGTGAATTGTTTAATACAGATTGTGGTGAAATACCTTGTGCTGCCTCCGAAGTCTCTTCTTTCTGTGCAGTGGGAACTGTGAGTGCACACACAGAGTGGTACCTCAGGCTAAGAGGCTTGGCCCAGAGATTGCTATGAGAGGTACAGTATAATCATGACTGGACAGGTGGTAGGCTCTTAGCAGCATGATTATACACTGAATTTTTCCAGGATTGACTCAGTTCTCATTTATCAGAGACCCTGGGAGGCAGAAATGACTGGCATTCCTACTCTACCTATTCCATACTCGCCAAACTATCTTTGAACTACTCTGATCACTCTTTCATTCCCCTTAGAGGTAAGGGAAATGGGGAAGTGAGCTCATCCTGCCACTCAGTGTACAATATGGCTCCTAGCAGACTCAAGAAACCTCTATAAAAATCTGGCATGTCTTAAAATGCTGAGTATCTGGCAGGCACCTCCCAATTTAGACAGTGCCTGCCAGATACTCAGCATTATGAGACATGCCAGATTTTTATAGAGGTTTCGAAGTTTACAAATTAGTAAGATCATAATTCAGTCCCAGTTTGGCAAATAGGAAAATTACTTAGTTAAATCTCCTCTAGCAAAGGAGAACTGCCCTCCTCCTGTGAAACCTTGAGTTTGTTCCTCATAAAAACCCTAGCCACACTCAGATCATGATTGCCACCAAAAGATGGCAGAGAAGTAGTCAGAGCAAGCAGGCCGCACAGGGAGACTTATAGGCCACCCAGCTTTTCCTCTATTTTGGCAAGTGTGATTTCTTTCTTTTTTTCCTACTACTAACATTTGTGAATAAGTAATCCAGTCACATGGTTCAAAATCCAAAACATACAGAAGGATATGGGTCTTCTCCCACCCCTTGCCTCCATAGCTACCAGTTACGATCCGTTTCTTCAGTGTTCTTGCAAAGATATCCTGTATGTGAATGATAGCACATTCAGAGTTTGTTTGTTTTCCTATTTTTTTTAACTTAAGCAAGAAGCATTCTATACATTCTGGTTTGCACATTGCTTAAGCCTACTGGAAATCATTCCATAGCAATAAATAATGGACTTTTTTTTAATTTAAAGGCTGTGTCATATTCCATTGAATGGATAACTTCTATTTATGTAGTTAGTTGCCTAATGATGGACAATGGGTTGTTTGCACCTTATAGTGAGCCTGTTTATATCCTTCCTGGATGAGGTTTGTGAATTCCCTTTGACCATCCTGACCCAGGAGATCCACCTGCCCAGAGCATTCCTCTTCCTCTCTGCTCGCTGAACATGATCCCATGAAGATTTCTGAGGTCCAGGATCTCAGTTCATGGGAATCCAGCAACAAATAGACCAGAACCTGAACAGCTGGCACAGTAACCTCCATGGAAAGGGAGTGGTGTTCCATAGGAATCGAACTGACTGCACTCCTCAGCAACCCTGGCCGGCACATCCAGCACACTATCTCATGTGGAACCCCACTCATCTTAGCATCTTTCAAGCATTCACCATCTGGGCATTAGGTTCAAAGAGGTTCATTAGAAGAGAACACCTCTTTTATCCTGTAGTTGATCATGTGGCCATCTATTCAGGGAGTCTGCATTACTTTGAGGGTGGTGCCTTCATTCTCTGGGAAGCTAATGTTTTCAAAGAGAACCTTCCCCACTGACCAGAGTTACTTTCCAAAGCAGCCTGTGGTGGTTTGGATGGGGCCAGAATTCTTAGCACAACCCTGTCCTGACACAAATCTGATGGAGGGGAAAAGACAGCAGCTAGGTTGAGTAATTCCTCTGTAGATTTCTAAATGTCAGCTATGGAGGAGGAGCAGTCTCTTACTCAACCTTCTGCCCCTGCACTTGTCAGCATAATCTATATGTAATAGGTGCTTCCCAAATAGTTGCCAGGTGAATAAATGACCCAGGGAAGGGAAGGGAAAACAAGGAAGGAAACAGGCTTGATTGGGAGTGAGGGAGAGATTGAGGTGGGAATAATGAATGACCCATGAGTCAGGATGAAATTACTATCAACTATCAATGGTTGATTTAGACTGTTGGACAGTTCTGGGACCTCTGGAAAACTTGATGACTTCTTAGGAACGAGGAGCAAGAAACCTCGTGAGGATGAGTTGTTCAGGCAGGTCAGATATCCCTCACCAGAGAAGTGGAATCTGGCTATATCTTCTGCTCCTTCCTGAAATGTCCACTGATGGCCACCATTTGTCCCAAGGGACCTTGCTTTGCTGACCAGGTAATTTGCCATGGGAAGCTGAGAGGCTGTATGTTCTCCAGCCTTTCACCTATGAGGTGGTTGTTCTGAGAGTCAGAAGTGCTATTGTGAGGTGGTATTTGAGGGTCCTCAAGACCATCCTCAGATTCATTTATTCCCTAGAAACATCACTGGTTATAGTTTATTACAGTGAAAGGATAGAGGGTAAAGTTATCAAAGAAAAGCATTCATAGGGTAGATTCCAGTTTTTCTCTCCCCACATGGGAGAGAGCCAACATATGATTCTCCCAGCAATGATGTGTGACAAGGTAGAGTACTGCCATCCATTGAAGCTCACACATGTTTAAGAATTCAGATATTTCACTGGGGGTTCATCAGGTGCATAGCTGACGACTTGCCCACCTGATGGACTGCTCCATCTCCCCTAGAGGTCAAATTGATAGTATATGACCTAAGGTCCCCAACATAAATCACAGTGTTAGCATAAACTATGGCCTGGTCTTATGACATAAACAAAGAAACTCTTATCAGGGTAAACCAAGGGCTCGGAGCCCAAGCATACCAAGTTTGTTCCTTTATTAGGCCCCAGATCAGCCAGCCTAAACACACATACAGTGAAAGGCAACAGCCCTTGGTAATTTTTCCTTCCAACCTTAGATTTAGGTTGTGTTTGCTCTATGATATGACGACTACTACTGTGATACGACAGAGCCCTAGTTTTGAGCATGTTGCACACTTGCTCATATGTCTCTGGCAGCATACATGCATACTCCATTGGAAGGGGAGCAACATAACAGATAAATTTTGTTTCTACATTTAAGTTATTGACTCCAGATTGACCTCTGCCTATTTTATTGTTTGATAACTGACTTAAATTATGAGCCTAATGTGAGAAGCTTAGTGCTGACACCCTCCCCTCAGGAACTTGGGACATGACTCAGTCAGGGAAGATGGTGAAGCCCATCTGACATGAGATATGTGGACTGAGAATTGTGGTTTAGTGATTACTTCTACCCTTTGAAGCTTAGCACTGCCCCTTCAGCAATCCCTGATGGATCTTGCCACCATCCCCATGTGCTCCGCTTCCCTTCTCACCACACACAAAGTTCCTCTTCCTCTCTGTTTGCCCCAGATAGCCTTACTAATCCCTCTACCCCTACCCTTTGACTCTTTAACTCCTCAACTTTCCATTTCTCTCCTCATGACAGACTTCCCTGACTTACCCCTCAGCCAAAAGAGGAGTCCCCTTCAGGGGCTTGCCCTGGTAGAGTGTCCATTGCATGGGTGTGTGTCCATTCTTGTCTCCCTATGAGACTGTCAGCCCAATGAAACAAAGACCTATCTGCCTCCTTTGGGTTCCCAGCTATGTTGTTAACAAATGAAAATGCAGATTGAATTTCTTCCTCTCACCCTTTGCTAGACTATAGATTTGGGCAGAGATTTGGGGTTGTTTATTCCTACCACCTAGAATGACACCTAGAAGAGGATGACTGCTCAGAATTGTCTCTTGGCAAATACCTTCCAGCACCTCTATCACGTGCATGTGTTTTCAAAGACATCTTGCCATAGGACCCTTGGACATGATCCCATATGGCTGGTGTCACCTCATGTAGGGCAATGTGTGCCCTCACAGTGTCTTTAGTTATCTTTTTTCTGCTTCCAGTTGCTCTATCAGGAATCCATCTACTTGACAAAAAGTCAGAAACCAAAAAAGATTGAAACCCTCTCTTTCTCTCTCTCTCTCTGATCCTTAACATTTTTGCCTCTGGTCCAACCAGATCTTTTATCTGGCCATCTGCTGTTTCCATTTTAAATTTAGAAAACTCATTTTGAGGGTGCCCTTGTTGACTGAGTTGTGCTCAGTTGGCTGAGATGCTGGATTGTGGATCATGTAAAACTCAAGGACCTGGGTTTGCAATCTGGGGTCAGGATGAAAAAACAAAACAAAAAAAAGGATGATTCTTTCTCTTCCTTCATTAATAAGGTTCTTTCTACTTTTCCTTTCTTCCTTCCGGTTTTTAAAAATAAAAGGAAAGCTTTTGTGGCTCAAGAGAAGGCTAACTCACCTGTATGCTAACACCTGAGCTTTGTATGCATGCCCTTCACACCGAGGGCACTTTTTGGAGTTCACTCCCTTCACAGCCACCCTGGTCTCTTCAGTGACCTCTCATTCTCATAGGGACCAATGGAAGATGTGACATGGCTCCCTTTTTGGAAGGATAATACCATTTCTTGGGACCTGGAGCGCCTGAGGCCTGCCTTTATAATGGCTGTGGTGCAGGGCCTGCTTGGCCAGTCCCGTCTTTCCTGGCATTCTTATTGTTTGCTCTGCCAAGCCCTCCTTTCTTTTTGCTTAGTCACAAATACAGAGCTCAGTCCTTTTCTGAAATGTCCACTGATGGCCACCATTTGTCCCAAGGGACCTTGCTTTGCTGACCAGGTAATTTGCTATGGGAAGCTGAGTGGCTATCTGCTCTCCAGCCTTCCATCTCTGAGGTGGTTGTTCTGAGAGTGAGATTTTAGCAGAAGAGCTTCTGCCTCCTTTGCAGGCCTCCTCACCCGCAGATCATCCCCAGTGAACACAAGCTTCTAGCACACAGACATTTCCAGAGACCAGAGCCGTGTTTATTTCCCTGGCCTTTAGCTTTGCATGCAGGACTAACCATTTTCACATATTTCTCTGGACATCTCTTATAACATATAAATCAGATGTTTGATTTTCTTAGCAAGTCAGCACAGTGACATAAACCTGAGAGTTTGAGAGACTGTGTTACTTGTGAACAGGGGAAAGTAAGCTCTCACTGTGAATTTTATCAGTTGCTTGGTAATACTGTGATTTTTCAAATCAGGATGGAAAGGCTAAGGTGGGAGGTTAGTGAGAGCACTGTCAGGGGTGCTGAGGACCTGCCTCCTGATACAATAGCAGAGCCCTGGCCACCACTCCCACCTGCTGTCTTAAGCACCTTTCAGCGTCTAATGCTTCTGTTTTCTGCAGCATGTAAAATCAACTGTGTAGGCCTGCACTGTTAGAAATATATCAACTCAAAAACACATGAATGTTGAAGAAAATAATTTTCATCCAAATTTATAGCTCTGCCTTGTCCAGAAAAGACATATCTCCAAATGGACATGGATGACAAACTTGAGTTGTCAGAAATAGAAACTTCAGATAGATTAGCAGCTTTTTTTTCCTGAAAATTGGTCCTTGCAAGATTTGCTTGACACATTAAAAACAGTTCAGAAAACATATTTTATACTCAAAAAGAGCCTGATGGTTTCTTTAGAGATACCTTATGAGACGGTAAAAACATTTACATAAGCTTCAGCAATTCTAAGTTTATTTCCAGCAAGAGTTCAACAGAACCTGTGGCTAAATTCAACCAATACTTTTAGTTTTTTGCCTATACATTATATTTTTAAATTTCACCCACTGAACACTACTCAAGTGATGGTGCACCCTGGTGCAACAGCGGCTGTGTCAGTCACATTTGACATAGCAAACCACATACCCCTGGGTTCAGGTAGTGGGTGGCAGGGGACAACCAGTATGAACAACTAAATAAAAATAAATAAAGATGCTTCTTTCTCCTCTCTCTTCCTTCCTGCCTGCTTACTCAAGTTCATTCCTGCCTGCACCTTTCTTTAAAAAAAAAAAAAAAAAAAATGGATTTGCCCTGGTGGAGTAGTGGGGTTAGGTCAATCACCTCTGAAGGACACAGGCCTAACTTCGAGTCCCTGGCCTGGGGGGAACAACCAGTGTGAACAACTAAATGATAAATAAAGTGCTTGTTCCTCCTCTCTCTTCTTGCCTGCCTACTACTGGCTTCATTCTTGCCTGCACTTTTCCTTTAAAAAAACAAAACAAAACAAGTTATATGTTGGGGCCCTAAATGACCTGAAAACCTATATCTAACAAACCTATTACATATAGTTATGTTTTCATCCTTCAGATTTCCAGGGTGTTTAAAATTGTTCACGATTTTGTTTTTAGGTATCAAGAGAAAACATCTCTAAAAAATATTTGCTTATTTAAAATAATTGCTGAGCCACAGGAGAATATAAAGTTAGAAGCTGACATAGAAGGAGAAAAGCTTGAGTCTTCTGGCTTGAAAGACACAAATAAAGGAATTTTGTCAAAACTTTTGAGGAAAATAATCTCTAATTTTAACATAAAAATCAAATAGAGGCACAAATACAGGAAAGTGAGTGTTGCTGTGGCAGTTCACATCTGCAGCCAGGGGCATCAGCTCTCAGGGATTAAGTGCAGGCTGTCCCTTTGGCCACAGAGTATCATGTACATGAGTAGATGCTCTGAATGAGGCGCCTCAAGCAGGCCCTATCTGTTGGTGCATGTGTGCTTTAAAGAAAACTAAAGCAGGTTCAGGATGAAAGGATGAGTTCTGCTTTAGAGAATGTTTTAGGAAAGTCTTCACTGAGTAGTATCCTTTGAGAGGAGACTTGGATTAAATGAGGAACAGAGCCATGTTAATGTCTGGATGAGGAATGTTGCAGCAGAGAAAATAGTATGGACAAGGTGACAAGTCACTATTGTGATGTAAGGCTAAAATCTGATGGGCTTGGTGTGGTAGTTAGGCTCTAGAACCTATGGCATAGTCCACATAAAGCTCAAGGACTTCGATTTGTGTTCCAGGATGGTGCAGGGCCGGGGCAAGGCAGGGCAGCAGTTATGGACGACAACCAAAGTGAACAGCTAAACAAAATACTCCTTCCTCCTTTCTTTTCCTGCCTACCTGCCTGCCTTCGTTCCTGACTGGTTCCTTCCTTTAAAAAAACAAAACCTTAATCTAGAATCAGTCACTAACAGAGCTCAGAAAGGAGAATTTGAAGATCAGGTTCAGGTGTCCCCCATATAACCCCCATATCAGAAAAGGGAGAATATAAGAATGGGGAAGTACCAGGTCAAAGCTCATAAAGGAAAACTGGGACTGGGGGTTGGGAGAGAAGGACTAAAGAGGGCTTACTGCTTGTCTAGGTCTGTAGGCTGACCCTTATAGGCATATTCATCTACCTTAACACAGTTCTGTGAGCCAGACTTGTGGGTGGTAGGGAATAGAGACTTGGGAGCAAGTAGGAAAGGCAGAGAATAGAGGGAAGGCAGGAAGGTATTGACAAAGGAGTGTGTTGTCAGAAAGTATAGCATGCCCTCACAAATAATAGCATCCGTCCTAATATATGCTCACTGCTGGCTGAGATGAAGAGCTTGTTGTGTGGTCCTTATAGGTTGAAGGAGAAGTATAGAAGGTATAATGTCATTATCATGCATTTTCCACAGGAGCTTGTCCGTCAGCGAGGAGTATTAGAACGCACAGAGAAGATGGTAGACAAGATGGATCAAGATTTGAAGACAAGCCAGAAGCATATTAACAGCATTAAGAGTGTGTTTGGTGGGCTTGTCAATTACTTCAAACCAAAACCATCTGAGAACCCACCTGAACAGAATGGCACTCTCACCCCCCAGCCCAACAGCAGGTGAGCAGGTCTTCAGCTACCTATGTATGACGTAGCAGGAATTGAGGTTTAGTGTGAATGACCAAAACTTCCAGGCTGTATCTAGTGCCTTAAAATTATCAAAGAATCTGTAAGTTACTCAGAGTTTGTCTCTAAGCATTTTGAAGCAAAAAACATTTCTCTAGCATTTCTGATCACATTAATGTGATTGACGTCTAGTCTGCAAATTTTTCATAAATCAAGTCTCCAATAAATTATTGCCCCAGTAACTGTGACCCTAGTAATTTGAAAGAGAAAATATTCACCTCAGAAATCTTAATCAGGTACATCCTGGTGGCCTAGTTGATAAATCTGCTACAGCATAGTCCACATACAAGGACCCACAGTAGCATCTGTGGGGGGAGGGAGGGAGTGTAAGCAACTGAATAAAGTAAGTGAAGTACTTCTTCCTTCCCTCTTTACTGCATGTCTGCCTATACTTCATTCCTGCCTGCACCTGTCCTTAAAAAACAAAAAAGAAAACTTAACCAATACAGATGTGACTCACTTCACACTTAGGCAAGAGTTGAATTAGAGTGAGTTGATTCATTTAAAAGGGCATGCCCTGGTGGAGTAATGATTAGGTCTGCTGCCTCTGACTGAGTGCAATCCACAAAAATCCCAAGTACATGGGTTCCTGTCCCAGATCTGGGGGAGCAACCAAGATATATAACTAAAATAAATGAAATGTTTTTTCCTCCTCTCTTCCCGTCTGCCTGCTTACTCACTCTCATTCTTGTCTGCACCTTTTCTTTAAAAAAAAAAGAAAAAGAAAGTTTTGTTTTCCTGCATTTGCTAAGTGATGGCAATAACCCTAGAGCTAAGTAGGGCTGAACTATCAGCAAAAGACCAGGTGGGGTACACCTCTCCAGCACTAAGAGGCCCATCTTGTCATAGTAACCCTGGCTGCTTCACAGTAGGATACCTTTGTGGGAAGGACTTGAGTTTTCAAGACACTAGATAAGACCTCCATCTGGCACAATCTACATACATCCCTAAGGACCCAGGTTTGCAACCTGAGGCAGGAGGTAAAACCAAGATGAACAACTAAATAAAATAAATGGAATGCTGCTTCCTTCTCTGACTTCCTGCCTGCCTGCCTGCCTACTCACTTTCATTCCTACCTATAGCTTTCCTTTAAAAAAAGAGAAAAGAAACTTACAGGATTGTTCGTAGCTAGACAGGCTCAGAAGCCACAAATCTGTCTTCCATAGTCAACCCAACAACACATGGGGCTCACAATCATGCTCAAAGAAAATCAGCTATGTGTTGTAGGCTTTCAGTCATTGCTTCTGAATAACATTCCTCAGGTGTTGGGAAACTCGTATATGCTGCACGTCAAGGGAACACTGAAGCCTGCAAAACCTTTAGTCTGAAGGTGTCAACCTTGCTCCTAACGGACAAGATAGTGCATGTGGGGGGCCAAGAAGAAGGGCAAAAATGGGGAATACTGATGAATCCCAGCTTAGTGGAGAGGAGGATAGGCTACTGCTCCTCAGAGGTTAGAGCAGGCTATAAGGGAAGCCCAGCTTGGAGATGAGGGGGTGCACCTGCCACACCTGCAGAGGTTTAGATGTCAGTTGCAGTCTGAGTGTCTGAGTTGCTGAGAAGTTTCTTGAGTTGTTGAGAAGTTCCTGTTCACAGATTCGTGGGCCATGAAGCAAAAATCAAAGATCTTTTGACATAAGATTTTAAAATTTTATTGGCAAATTATGAAAATAATAATTTTTGTGATACATCTCTACTAATGAGAATGAATGTTTTTTTTCTAAAGGAAAGGTACAGGCAGGAATGAAGGTGAGTAGGTAGGCAGGAAGAGAAAGGAAGAAGAAACAGCTTTTTGCTTTATTTTTATTTAGTTGTTTACACTGGTTGTTTCCTTCTGAACCTGGAACTTAAATCCAGGGGTTTGTGGTTTGCTCCCTGGGAGGTGATTGACCTAACCACTGCTACATAAGGGCATGCTGAGAATGAACTTCTCAACTGAGGTTTAAAGCTAGTTTTGCCATCCATTACCAGTGGTCATCTGTAAAAACCATTCCCACTTCATGGTTGTACAAGTCAAGTAGTAGTCTGAATTGGTCCTGGGGCACAGTCTGCTGATTCCCCCAATCTAAAGTACCCTTGTGATTGCATATACTTCTCTTCCATCTGGTTTTAGGGTGCATTTTTTTTTTTTTTTAGAAGAGCCACTTAATGAGATGCTGTACTTCTAATGCAAGTGTTGGTAGCCAATGCGGTCACCTCCCAGGACATGCTGTTAAAATCCCTGCTTCAGTCAGAGCTTTGCACAGAGGAAGCATTTGATTTTCTCAAACTGTATTACTTGAAAAGACTGACTGCATTGTCATAGGTATCTTTCTTTTTTAAACTTTCTTTCTTAACTTTTATCCACAGATTGAAAGAAGCCCTAAGTATAAGTAAAGAACAGGAGACAGAGTACCAGGCCAGCCACCCAAACCTTAGGAAGCTGAATGACTCAGGTCAGTGGGTACCTGTACTCCCAGCCACATTGGATGCTATGGGGAGACCTCTAGATTTGATGTTGGCCCTGAATGGGTGAGGGACTGTTGGGGTTCCAGCTGTTGCCATCTCACATGCTGGGTAAGGGGTATTAGGGACCTAGTGTAGCTCTTAGGGAACTGGAGGTATGCTTTATGGTGGGGACCTCCATAGAGGGTGGAATCAAAAAGTAGAGGCCCGAGTCCCATTGAAAATGAGCCTCCTACTCACTAGCTTCCTGCTCTGTGTAGCTCTGAATTCTCTCATCAGTGAAAAGCCAAATTCAGGAACACTTTTGCGGTAAGTAGAATAATGCCTACCCTCAAAGATGTCCTTATCCTAATCCCCATGCCCCCTAAATATGTTAGGTTATATAACAAAAGGAGAATGAAGGTTGCATATGAAATTATAGTTAAAAACTGATCCTAAGATGAGTAGGTTATCCTGATTTATTCCTTTGGATTCTGTGTAATCCCAAAGGTCTTTTTTTTTTTTTTTTTAAAGGAAAGGTTTCAAATGGAATGAAGGCAAGTAGGCAGACAGGCATACATAGAGAGGAGAAAGAAGCACTTTATTTATGTCCCCAGCCCCAGGTCTTGAATCAGGGACCATGGGATATGTGTGGACTCCACCTAATTTTAACCACTAAGCCACTAGGGTGTGCCCCCAGAATTCCTTTGTAAGTGGCAAGGAAGGCAAAAAAGAGATCCTAAGAGTCAGAGATTTGAAGATGTTACACTGCTGGTTTTGAAGATGGAAAAAGGGATCACCTACTAAAGAATGCAGGTGATGTCTGTATGCTGAAAAAGTCTAGGAGTCAGACTCTCCAGAAGAACTTCTAGAAGGAGCACAGCAACCCTGCTGATACCTTGATCATAGCCTAGTAACACCCATGTTGGACTTCCACCTCCCAAAACTGAAGGATAAATTTATGGTAAATTTTGGGTAGTTGGTTATATCAGTAGTAGGATACTAATACAGCCCCATCACTGTGAGTGGAGAAGCAGTAGTGTGGACAAGGTGTGCAAAATAGAACATGTTGTGTATCAAATCATCTCATTATTATCAAATGATAAGCCCAGAAATATCCCTTACCTAGAAAGGAATGTTGGCCTCCTAAAGGTTTCTATAGACACCATATTGGAGCAACACTGGAAGCCAAATTATTACTGTGTTACTTTTGAGGAAAGCAGGACACATCCTGACAATGCCAGAACCTACCATGTGTCATAGTATCACACATGTGATACATAGTAGCACATCACTCCTCACAGGTAAGGGTATACCTCATGGAGGAAGAATTGGGAGTCAGAAAAGATAAATTGACACAGTTCTTCAGTTCTGAAAGGCAAAACCCATAAGTGAGAAAAAACTAAAATATATAAGCCTAAAATATACAAGGCTAGAAAAATCCTAAGAAATGGAGCTGGAGTCTTCACTTGGAAGACATGACTTTAAGGAATTAAAGAAAGTGGTATTTATTAACTTAGGTGATTTTTTAAAAGACAGAAAAACAATGCATTTCTATGTAAAATGGCTCCAGTAGGTTGTGTTGGAGAAAATCTAGAAAGCGATGTTTCTCAGAAGATACGAACTGGGATGGCAGGACTTCTGTGTGCATTTGGAAACTGAAATTCAAGGTAGAATTCTTAGGATAATGTGCATTATTTAACATTTTTCTCCTTGTTTGAGGTGAAACACATTCCTTTGTATTTTGTTTTGTTTTTTAAAGGAAAGGTGCAGGTAAAAATGAATACAAGTAGGCAGACAGGTAGTCAGAGAGAGGATTTTATTTTTATTTAGTTGTTCACACTGGTTATTTCACCCAGACCCAGGACCCAAGCCCAGGGGCATATGGCTGTGCTCCTTCAGAAGCAATTGACCTTACTGCTATTCCACCAGGGTATGCCCACACCTTTCTTTTTTTTTTTTTTTTTTTTTTTAAATCACCGATTATCCCATTTCTGTAATTTAAGAATTTTTATTTTGAGGCAAGCCCTGATGGCTCAGGTGCTATGTTTGTGGCAGGACCAAGGGCCAGGAGATGCAACCAAAAAATAACTAAAAGTGCCTCCCTTTTTAAAAATAATTCTCATTGTGAAACCTTGTGTAGTTTTTTGCATTGTAACATTTCCACTGTTATATTGTTACTTGTATGATTCTCTTTCCTGAGCTTTTATAGCTTTTATAGCTTTTTTGGAGTCTTTGATCTCCAAAGGGCTGTCCTTCCCAGAAAGCATAGCTCCCTCCCCACTCTGGCCCCAGGTCTGCCAGGTGCTCTTCCCTTCTGCATGTTGTCATCTACCTGCTCATCTCTGGATAGCCTCAGAACCACCTACCTTATTCCTTCCATTCTTTTTCAGATTAAGGTTAATTTTGTGAAATCAATTTTAAAAGAGGTCAACTAACTGAGCTGCTGTTTCTTTCTAAACTTAGACTCTGTCCCTGGAGGAGCTGTTTCTACTCTGAGTACTGAGGCTTATCCAAAGAATGCACACCTTCGAGCCTGTCATCAGAAGATTGACAGTAATCTAGGTAAGACTAGAAACTGTACCAGTCTTCATGAGTCACTTATTTGGGACACTTGTCTTCCAGACTGGCTGAACCCAGCCAGTGCATCAATAGCCACTCAGTCTGTTCCAAGCAAAACTTATTGTCTGCCTCTCCTTAGCCATGTGTCAAATCCCACATGAGTGTATCCATCTCACCCCTGCACACTCTCAGATTGCTGTCCGCTTCTTTCCATCCCCACCTCATCTTGATTGTGACAGCAGCAGGGACCAGGAGTCCTGAGGGAATGTACAATGCAGCCTGGACTCCACTTGCTCCATCCCTAACATCTGGCCACAACAAATGTTGGCAAGGATGTGGAGAAAAGGGAACACTTTTACACTGTTGGTGGGAGTATAAATTGGTACAGCCCCTATGAAAGACACTATGGACATTTCTCAAAAAGTTGAATATAGAAATCCCATATAATTCCACTATCCTACTTCTGGGTATTTTCCCAAAAGATCGCAAATCACTAACTTGCAGATATTTATGCACCCCCATGTTTAATCCTCTACCCCATTCACGATAGCAAAGAAATGGAAACTAAGTGCCCAACATCATATAAACGGATAAGTATGTGATTATGTATATATAATGGAATGCAGCTCTTAAAAGAGGTGAAATCCTGTCATTTGAAACAACATGGATGGATCTAGATTATGCTAAGTGAAATAAATCAAAAGAAGACAGATATCAGATTATCTCACTCATGTGGAATGTGAATAGACAAAACAAAGGAATAGACAAAACAAAGGAACAGACAAAACAAAACCAAGTCTTGGACACTTACAAGAGAACTGAGGTTACCAATAGGGAATGGGACATGGGTTGGCAGGTTTGGTGCAGGTGGCAGTGGCGTAGAACACTTGGTGATTTGGTGAAGGGCAGGGTATTTTGACATATATCTTAGGATGGGGAAATTTCATATATGGGGACCCTACACAGATGAGTTTATTTTAATTTATAAAACTGTTAAAGCAATAAAATACTAAACAAAAAAAAAAAAAAAAAAAAAAAAAAAAAAAAAAAAAAAAAAAAAAAAAAAAAAAAAAAAGAAAGAATAAAAGGTAAGCCAACAGATACATTACTATAGCTAGTGGAAACAACAGGGTACTCTGATAAGATAAGAGGTGACCACCTAAAGTACAGTGTACTATCTGAGATGCAACATCCTGCAAAGAGTAGGAAGGAAACACACTGCAGGTAGATTGGGACTCGCACCTAAGGTAGACAGGGGCCAGAGACTGGGGCAAGGAAGCAGGACAATCAGGACCTGACTGTATGGTCAGTGTGCCTTTTGGCCACAGGAGTTGTAGCTCTTAAAAGGCAGGTCTTTTCCTAGTCAAAAGTAACATAGGCTCATGTAACCTCCCCTGCATTCTCAGAGGCAGCTTCTGTTACTGTTTCTGGTTCACAGGGGTGGAAAGCACAGCTCCATGTGGCCACATGGTAGGGATGGAGTTAGTGATTTGGGATCTTTCAGGTAAATACCCAGAAGTGAGATAGCGGAATTATATGGGATTTCTATATTCAAATTTTTGAGGTATGTCCATAGTGCTTTCCATAGGGGTTGCACCAATTTATACTCACACCAGTAGTGTAAAAGTGTCCCCTTTTCTGTATATCCTCACCAACATTTGTTGTTTCCAGACTTTTGGATAACAGACAATCTTGAGGTATAAGGTGATATCTTGTTACTGTTTTGATTTGCATTTCCCTATTAGCCAGCCAGTAGTAACATCTTTTCATGTGCCTATTAGCCACCTGCATATCCTCTTTGGAAAAATGTCCTCTTAATTCTGCTTGCCTTTTATTTATTTGACTTAGCTGTTTTTTCTGTTATTGAGTTTTATAAACGTTTTTGGTATATTTTGAATATTAAGTCTTTGTCAGAAATATGGAAAGCAAAATGTTCTCCCAGTTAGTAGGTTGTCTTTTTGTTTTGGTGATGTTTTCTATGACTGTGAAGAAGCTGTTTAGTTTGATGTAATCCCAGTTGCTTATTTTTCTTTTTGTTTCCCTTAATGCTGGAGTTGAGTCCCCAAAGGCCTGTCTGAGACTGATGTAATGGAATATCTTTGCTAGTTATCTTCCAAGAATTTCATGGCTTCTGGTCTTATGTCAAGTTGCTAGTCCATTTTGACTTAATTTTAGTGATTGGTGTTAGAGAGTGGTCTAGCTTCATTCTTCTGAATTTGGCTGTCCAATTTTCCCAACACCATTATTGAAAAGATTTTCCTTTTTCCATTGTATACTTTTGGTTCTTTGTCCTAGGTTAACTGACACTATGTAAGTGGGTCAGTTTCTGGTGATTCAGGTCTATTGCATTGATCTATACCTCTGTTACTATTCCAGAACCATACTATTTTGATCACTTTCACTTTGTAAGATAGCTCAATGTCAGTGAGTATAATCCCTCCAGATTCTTGCTTTTTTTTTTTCCACATAATTGTTTTGGCTATTTGGGGTCTTTTGTTGTTCCATGTAAATTTTAAATTTTTTATTCTACTTCCTTGAAATTATCCTGTGGGATTTTTTTTTTTATGTTTTTCATTGTAGTAGTTATTCTACACATTAAAATAATTTTCTTTGTATAGGTTCCCCGTTTCTTAGATATATTTCAACATACCATACTCTCCATTAAATCACCAAGTGTTCTTCCCCATTGTCCAGTGGGCTCCACCACCATTTGTCCCCACCCTCCCCATTCCCTGTTGGTAACCTCAGTTCTGTTGCAAATGTTCCAGAGTTGGTTTTGTTTCATCTGTTCCTTTGTTTTTTCTATTCACATTCCATCTATGAATGAGATCATCTGGTATCTATCTTTCTTCTTTTGACTTATTTCACTTAGCATAATCCTCTGGTTCCATCCATGTTGATTCAAGTGACAGGATTTCATCTCTTCTAAGGGCTGCGTAGTAGTCCATTGTATATTTGTACCACATCTTTATCCATTCATCTCATTTGGGCACTAGGTAATTTCCAGTTCTAAGCTATTGTAATAGAGCTGCAATAAACATGTGAATGTATACATCTCTATGGATGGGTGCTTTTGTATCTTTTGGGTAGATGCCCAGAAGTGGAATGATGGGATCATGTGGGATTTCCATCTTCAGTTTTATGAGGAATCTCCAAACTGTTTTCCGTAGGGGTTGCACCAATTTGCACTCCCACCAAAAATGCAAAAGAGTTCCATTTTCTCCACATTCTTGCCATCATTTGTTGTTTCAAAACTTCTGGATAATGAGTGTAAGGTGATAACTCATTGTTATCTTAAAGTCCCTGGGATTTTAATGGGATTGCATGAAATCATATATTGTTTTAGGTAAGATGACCATTTTAACAATGTTGATTCTTCCTAGCCATGAGCAGGGGATGTCTTTCCATTTCTTTTTGTCCTCCTCTACTTCTTTAAAGAAAGATGTATAATTTTCATTGTACAGGTCTTTCACCTCCTTTGTTAAGTGTATTCAAGATAGTCGATTCTTTTTATTTCTGTTTTGAATGATGTGATTTCGTTTTCTACTAGCATGTTGTTTCCATACAAAAAGGCAAAGAATTTTTGTGCATTGATTTTGTAGCCTACCACTTTACTGTATTTGTCGTTAGTTCTAGTAGTTTTTTTGCAGGTTGTAGTTTTCAATATATATAATCATCTGCAAATAATGATAAGTTTTACTTCCTCCTTTCCAGTTTGGATTCATTTTGTTCTTTTTCCTGCCTAATTGCTCTGGCTAAGACCTCCAGTATGATGTTAAATAGCAGTGCTAAGAGTGGACAGCCTTGCCTTGTATCTGACCCTTGAAGAAATGCTTTCAGTATGATGTTGACTGTGGATTTATCATATGTGGCCTTTATTATATTGAGGTGTATTGCAGACTTTTTTTTAATAGCATAAATGCCTTTCGATCATGTCAAAAGCTTTCTCCGTATCTATGGATTTAAACATGTGGTTTTCTCCTTGCTCTTGTTGATATGGTGTATTACATTAATAGAAACACAGGTTGAATGATCCTTGAATTCCTGGGATAAATCCCAGTTGGTCATAATAGATGATCCTTTTGATACATTGTTGGATTTGATTTTCTTGTATTTTATTGAGAATTTTGGCGTTACATTTATTTGAGATACTGGTCCGTTATTTTTCTTTGTGACGTCTCTACCATTTTTTTTTATATCAATGTGATATTAGTCTAATAGAAATGTTTGGAAGTGTTCTAGTTCTTCAGTATTTGAGAGAATTTAAGAAGAAAGGCTTTAGTTCTTTTCTGAAGGTATGGTAATACTCATTAGAAAAGCCATCTAGTCCTGGGCTTTTATTTTTAGGGAGAATTTTGATTACCTCTTCAATTTCCTTGCTTGTGATTGTTCTTTTCAGGTGTTCTAATTCTCCTAGGTTCAGTCTTGGTAGACTGTGTTTTTCTAAAACTCTTGTTCATGTCCTCGAGATTGTCCACTTTATTAACATGGAGCTGTTCATAATAGCCTTATGATGTTTGTATTTCTGTGGTAACTCTTGTAACTTCTCCCCTTTTATTTCTGATTCTTATTTTGAGAGTTTTCTCTTTTTTCTTTGTGAGTTTAGCCAATGGTTTGTCAATTTTGTTTGTTTTTTTAACAACCAGCTTTTGATTTGATTGATTATCTGGATTGTCTTTTTGTTTTCTGTTTTATTTCTGCTTCAATTTCTATAATCTATTCTTCTATTTTTGACTTTAATTATTCTTTCTCTAGTTGTTTTAAATATAGGGTTAGATTGTTTATTTGTGATTTTTCTTGTTTCTTGAGGTGGGCCTGGATTGCAAGGAATTTCCCTCTTAGTACTGTTTTTGCTGCATCCCATGGATTCTGATATCTTATGTCTTCATTCTAATAGGTCTCTAAGTATTTTTTAAGTTCCTCTTTGTTTTCCTCTTTTACCCGAGTCATCAAGAGACATTGTTTAGTCTCCAATTATTTTGGGGGTCTTCCAGCTTTCTTTTTGTGGTTGATATCTTGTTTTATGCCATTTTGTTCAGAGAAGATGCTTGGTATGATTTTAATGCTTGTAAATTTCACCATATGATCTATTCTTGAGCACATTCTGTGCATAATTGAAAAGAAAGTAAAATGCAGTCATTAGGTGAAGTGTTTGATAAATGTCTATTATATCTAACTGTTCCAAATGGTCATTTAAAGCTGGTGTGTCACTGTTAATTTTCCACCTGATTGACCTGTCCATTTTGATAATGGGATGTTGAAGTCTCCTACTATTATTGTGTTTCTGTCAATTTCTCTCCAGTTCTAATAATATTTGCTTAATATAAGTTGATGTTCTTTCACTTGGTGCATACATGTTAATAAATGTTATGTCTTCTTGCTGGATTGACCCTTTAATCATTATAAGAAGTCCATTTCTGTCTTTTGTTACACTCTTTAGATGGAAATCTGTTTTATCTGACTAGTATATCTGTTCCCACTCTTTTGTGGTTACCATTCAACTGTAAGATTGTCTTCCAACCATTGATTTTGAACCTTTGTTTATCTTTTGAAAGAAGGTGAATTTTCTGAGTGCAGCCAAAGTGCATTATGCTTTTCACTCAGTCACTCTGCATCCTTTGGTGTGTTCAATCCAGTAACATTTAGGGTGATAATAGATATGTAGCAACTTATTGTCATTTTGCAATTTGTCTTCTCCATACAATGTTTTTGTTCTTCTGTTTCTCTTCTTAAGTCAGATGGGTACAATTATATTTTGATGGGTATCCGTTTTTGTTTTCGTCTTTACTTTTTTCCCTGGGGATATATTTTGAGGTTACCCTGAAGTTAATATTAACAATTCTATTTTCTGTTTTTATTTGAAAGCATGTTAGTCTGCTCATTCTGACTTCCACATTTCTGTTCTCTTATCTTCCTCTCCACTTTTTATATTTGTTGTCTTGCTGTTTTTATGTGGGGTTTCTTAATGCTTTGTAGAGCATCCTTTAATAATTTTTTGCAAAGCTGGTTTTCTGGCGTTCAATTCCTTTAATGTTTGCTTATCAGAAAAGCTTTTTATCATTCTTTCAGTTCTTAATGAAAATCTCACAGGGTATAATATCCTAGGTTGAAAATTCTTTCCTTTCAGCACTTTGAATATATCATGCCATTCCCTCCTGGCCTGTAGAGTTTCGGTTGAGAAATCTGCTGTCCCTATAAGACTTTATAGGGACTCCTTTGTATGTAATAAGTTTTTCTCTAGGTGCTTTTAAGATTCTTTCTTTATCTTGTATTTTTGACACTTTGATTACAATGTGTCTAGGTGTGATTCTGTTTGCATTTCTTTTATTAATAACTCTTTGAGCTTTCTGGGTCTGGAGGCTTGCTTTGTTCTTCAGGTTTAGAAAGCTCTCAACTATTATTTCTTCAAATACAGTTTCTGCTCCCTTTTCTCTCTCTTCTCCTTCTGGGACTCCTGTGATGCATTTGTTGTACCTTGTACCTTTTTATGTTAGGTCTTGAATGCTATCTTTGTTCTTTGCATTTATTTTTTTTAATCTCTTTGAGAGTTTGCTTGAGTGAGTTCCTTTGCCCTATCTTCCAGATTGCTGATTCTTTTGGAAGCTTCTTCCATCCTATTATTGAGTCCCTCTATTGAATTTTTAGTTCAGCTATTGTTCATTTCTTTATCTTGCTTCACGTTTTCTCTTTTTTGATGTATTCTTTTACTTCCTCTATTGTTTCTGGATTCCCATGTGTACATTAATCACTGTTGCCCTAAATTCATCTTCAAGTGTGTATATGTCTGCTGTATTCAGTTATTCCCTGGGTTTTTGACTGGATCTGTCATTTCACATATATTTTTCTGTGCCTTTGCTCTGTTCAATATTCTGTTTCTATTTCTGAGGGTTCGGTTTCCCTGCAGAACAGCATTGTATAGGGTGGTCACTTTGCTGCTGGCCCAGACTTGGCAATCAGACTTCAGTTCCACCTCTACCTAAGGCTGACACTAGTAGGTAGCATTGAAGTTTTTACCCTTCAAGGGGAACTTCTTTCTTTAATCCTGGGGTTAGATATCCATGGGCAGGATATTCAGTGTGTGGAATATCCAGTCAGCAGGAATATATGGTGGGTGGATCCTGAAACTCCAGTGCAAAATGGTGATGGGAGGGGTTGGAGGTGGGAAATTTCCCTAGCTGCCTTCTGGTTATGGCGGTGCCCAGTGTAATTTCACCACACATGCTCCAGGGCTCCAGCTTAGTCTCCAGGGCCCTGGCTCACCTTTTACCCAGTGCCAAGGCAGTCCCCCAAATCCACGTCTTGGCCCCACTGGGCATGCTCCTCACTGCCTCTGTACTAGGACTGCATGCAGCCTTTTCATGTCCTCCCTAGCTCCACCCCACCACCACAGCTCTTATGCCAAGTCCCAAACCTGCAGTTTAGCTGCCTACTGGGATGTTTGCACCTACCCTTTGTCACCATGGAAGCTGCTCTGTCTCTGTAGCCACTGTCTGCCCTTCTTCAGTATTTTCCTCTGGAAAAACAGATGAATTTCTCATTACTCTGTAGAAGGGAAAGTGAATCTCATCACTACCAGGTCGCCATCTTCCTTCCACTTGTCATATTACTCATTGAGTAAACATTTTCATTAAAGTGATTTGGTTTGTAACATTACATAGATTTCAGATGTCTAGATCTGTAATTCAACTCCTACAATATGATCCCCACTAAAATTCTGGTTTTCATCTACCACCATATGATTGACCCCCTTTACCCAGTTTACCCAACCCTCAGCCCTCTTCCTCTCTGGAAGCCACCATTCTTTGGTAAGAAGTACAGAATCTAAGGGTTTGTTTTTAGAGGAAAGAACCAGGCAGGAATGAAGGCAAGTAGGCAGACAAGCAGAAAGAGAGAGGAGGAAGCAGCCTGTTTTTTTAATTTAGTTGTTCATTTTGTTTGTGTTTACCCCCTAACCTAACCTAACCTCCACCCCAGTCTCAAACCCAGGTTCCTGAATTTTAAATGTACTACACCTGCATTTGCAGACTTAATGCCTGAGCCACCAGGGTATGCCATATTTTATTTCTTATCTTCCATGTAAAGAAGATACTTGTCTTTCTCCATATGGCTTATTTCATTTAGCGTAATCGCCTCAAGGTCCTTCCATGTTGTCACAAATGGCAAGGTTTCATCTTATTTTTTTAACCGAGTAGTGTTCCACTTGTTCCACACCACATCTTTATCTAGTTATCCATCCATGAGCCCTTAGGTTGTTTCCACGTATCTGTTATGAATGGTGCTGCAATGATCATAGTGGGGCTTATACCTTTTCAAATAAGTATTTAATAGATTATCTTTTCACTTACACATATTTGAAAAATGTAACCAGAGCCCTTACTGTTTAGCTTGTCTTATATGAAAGATGACTCAGTCACATGAGCATCACTGAGTGAAGCTGTTCCTGATGCTGTGACTATTTGTACAGACCCATGTATCCTTTCCCTTTCCCACAGATGAGCTATCCATGGGTCTGGGCCGACTAAAAGACATAGCCCTGGGGATGCAGACAGAAATTGAGGAGCAAGATGATATTCTTCAACGCCTCACAACCAAAGTGGACAAATTAGATGTCAATATAAAAAGCACAGAAAGAAAAGTTCGACAACTTTAGACACAGAAGGATTTCCACTCCATTGTGATGAAAGGATTTGAAAGGTCTTTTAAACTCCCAAGAAGTTTCCTTTATTGTTTCAGTATGTAATTTAATGTTTTCAGATGTTATAATAGAGTGATCTTAAGAGATTTTTATGTGATGAGGAAGTGTGTGTTCCACTTTTTTCTAGAGCTGACATTCAGTTGAGCTGAATGTTTTTAAAGTTTCAGCCTCAGCACAGTGGCTTGGCCCCAGATATGTTCATATTCAAATGAGGAGAGAAAAGTTGCATTTCTCACTTTAATGAGCATATGGAAATATATAGGCAGAATTCCAATCTTGGAAGTGCCAAACTTTATTTCCCTCTTAAATGTATTTCTCATTCCTGGGCCTTACTGTGAGCCAGAGTGCTCAGGAAACCAGGGCACCAGTTGCCTGAGAGGAGAGGCTCCTTTCCACAATTTTGTTAGCAGTCATCATCCCACAAACATACACATGCACACTATGATTCTCTCAGTGCCCAGGAAAAGGACCAGGGTTAGATTGAGTAATGGAGGGTGTCAGCATTGTTGGCAGATGTCACCTCCTCCCCTCCTGACACACATTTACTTAGTAGGAGCCAAGCACTGCTCATTTTGACACTGGAAGTGTGTAGGGAACTGGATGAACCCTTTTTCCCCATGCACTCTCATTTCTTATCTGTCCTTGGTTAAGAACAGTACTGCAGGCTATCTGACTGAATGATCAGGCACCTATGAAGTAAATGAGAATAGAGCATAACATGGCTAAGTAGTGGCCTTCTGCCACTGAGTTCTCATCCCTCCAGGGATCACCTCGACAGGCTTCAGGTATGGCAGTGTTTATTCAGTGCCTGGGGTCTCCCAACCCATCCAGGATTCCCACCCATACTTCTTGTACCTCTTGCAAGGTAATTTGATTCATCACTTTGTTCTCTGCCACTCACTGTTTAGGACTTGAACACCACAATGACACTGACTTTGTATGGAACAGTGTATCATTTTAACTGACTCAGTTTGATCTCTGATTTTACAAAAGAATCATTTAAAAACATTAATTAAAATTGATTTTTGTAATTAAGTGAATTTCTTTGTGTTGGTATCTCAACAAAATAAATGAAGCCACAAAACCCTTGCTTTTTGTTTTGTTTTGTTTTGTTTTTTAAGGAAAGGTGCAAGCAGGAATGAAGGCAAGTAGGTAGGCAGGTAGGAAGAGAGAGGAAGAAGAAGAAACATTTTATTTTTATTTAATTGTTCATACTGGTTGTTTCCCCCTGCACTCAGCACTCAAACTCAGGAGCATGTGGCTTGCTCCTTCAGAGATGATTGACCTAACCGCTGTTGTTCCACCAGGGCACACCAGCCTTTGTCTTTTTAAAGAACAAATTAAAATATTTTGAAGATGATAAAAGGAACTGACTTTAGTAAGACATGTTAGATTAGAAACTTTAAAATAACAGTGCCCCAAAAATGAAAAACAAAAAAGAAAATAAAAATAAAAGACTAAAAATATTAAAATAACTGCCTTTTACCTTGAAGCATGGCATTGATATTATGTGACCTTTGCTACTTCGATATTGTAGCCAATAAGCAAAGGAAATGTCTTTAAAGTGCATCGGTATAATGTAACAATTCATTTGTAAAAGTCCTCTCCTCCCATAATGAAGGATCTTCTTAAAAATACAACTTCATGGGAAGACACGACTTCGTTAATTTGAAAAGGAGAGGTAGAAAAGCATTTAAGGAAGGAAGAGGAGAAAGAAACAACTTTAGTTAGTTGTTCATTTTTGTTTTGCTTGTTTTCACCCTGATTGGTTCTTGAACCCAAATACTTGGACTGTTGGTGATCTGCACACTACTGTCTCAGCTGCCTAAGCCACAAGGGCACTCCAAACACAACTCTATCTCATGTTCCAGCTGTGTCAAAGAGGTCCAGGTCCAGGTTACTATGAATAGCCCAGTATGTGAGGCCACAAAGGTAATCACACTAGACATTTGTTTATCAGATGAGCTCACCATAACTGTTCTTTGATAAATGAAAAAAAAAATTTTAAAGGAAAGGTCCAGGCAAGAATAAAGGCAGGTAGGCAAGCAGGAAGGAAGAGAGAAGAGGAAGAAGCATTTTCATTTATTTAGGTTTTTTTTTTTTTTTTTTAATTTTAATTGTTCATCTTGGTTATTTCCCCCAGCCTCAGGATAACAACCCAGGTTCTTGGGTTGTATGTGGACTGTACTTGGCCAGAGGCACTGGACCTAATCACTTTTCCACCAGGGCATACCATATAACTGGAAAAGTTTTAAACTTATACCCAGCCCAAACTAAACAATTTCATAGAGCTTTGAGCAAAAAGGCTGCTCAAAGGAATGATGTCAAAAGGCAGAACAGCCCTTGTGCACATTTCCACTCATCCTGTTTTTAATTTTTACCTAATACCTTCATCCATGTATGCCATAAAACATGGAGATTAGTCCTTATTTTAGACCTAAATTTATTTTTTTTTAGTAAATACATGTAAAGGCCATAACCAACCTTTCTTTTCTGAGTTCATCTATTTGCATAATGGATTAGTGATTGAACTGATTTGAAGCAAAGTAATCCCTTGTTATGTTCTTTCCCTATCTATTGTTAGAGTAATGAAGCTAATCACCCGTTGTTTTTTTTTCAAGCCCAAGAATGTAGGAGAGTTGCCCTCAATTTTCTAAAAAGTTGTCATCCTCTGACACATTAGAGGGGGCATATATTTTGTTCTGCTCTTGTTCAGACCCTCTTAGTCTAAGTCTTTGATCAGTGAACTGTCTACAAGCTCCTTGCTGGCAATCATCTTCTTTATGCTGAGTCTTCACTTGCTCTCATTGTCATGAAGGGCTGATTGTCAATACTGCTTTATAAAGCACAACCGCTTGCATTTTCAGAGAACAAAGGAAAACCTGAAGAGCTTCCAGAAGCTTTATGCTTAATGATTATCAAAAAAAAAAAAAAAAATTGAGCATGCTCTGGTGGAGGTCCACTGCTGAATGAACGCCACATATATCCCAAGGGCATGGATTCATGTCCCAGGCCAGGGGAACAAGCAAGATGTACAACTAAAATTAAAAATATTAAAATGCTTCCTCCTGTCTCTGCCTGTTTGCCTACTCACCTTCATGTCTGCTCCTTTCCTTTAAAAAAATAAAAAATATTGTACCTTCTGGATGAGACACATCTCATGGAGATGTTCAAAGTTGCCAGGATTGGAGTTGGCTGTGGGTTGGGCTCTGGTTCCACAGACAAAACCATTGGATTCATCCTTTTACCAGATGGGATCCACAAGACAGATTTCTATTTCAATAGTCAAGTTGGAAACAAACTGTGCCTTCACAAGAGTACCTTTTCTAAGTTTCATATTGATGATATATCAAATGTGCTACTAGCTTAAGTATGTTATCCTTTAGAAAAAACTCTAACATCTAATGATTTTTAACTTAACAGTGGAGTTACCTCATGGATGTCTTTCTCGCATCCTGTACGGAAAGAGACCTGAATTTAACTCAGATGGCAAGAAAAAATACATAAATGCATTTTAATTTCTCTAAGTTCTTTTTATGAATTTTAAGTGTATAATACACCAGTTTAATAAAAATCTTATACATTAACTTTATAGGCATTTCTGCAGAATTTTTAAAGCTACCAATATTGTTAAACATCTTTAGCTCTGATGAATGACATGTCTATACAAAATGTGAATCAGTCATTACAAGTGTGTGTGGAAGGTGGGGTTCTTTCTGTTCAGAGACTGTCAGAACAGCTCTTTATGCTCCATGCCTTTAATTCAGCAAATTATATTCCATAAAATAAAATTTGAAGTTATGTTTTAATCAGATTCTGTCTCCTACATGTTATTTTGTAGAAAGACTCCTCCCTGTTGATACTTCATGGATTTGTTCCCCACTGCCATGTTTAGCCCCATACACAAGCTTCCATCTTAATATTCTCTCATCTCCTGTCAGAGTGTTCTTCCAATCTGTCTCCTACCTCTCTGCAGCACTGTTTAGATCAGGTCCTGGCAAACTAAAAGACCAGGGAGTAAATGTTTTAAATTCACAAGCAAAATGATCTGTAACAACTACTCAACTCCACCACGATAGCACAAAAATACCCAAAGACAGTATGTAAATGAGTGATAGTGGCTATGTTCCAATAAGACTTTATTTATGGACACAATTTTAATTTCATAATTTCTGCATCTCACAAAATACTACTTTTTTTTCAACCACTCAAAAACTAAAAACCATTTAATTCACAGGAGGTATAAAACAAGTGATGGGGTACATTTGGCCCATGGGGCAGTTTTGAGGCCCTGTCTAGGTTGCCAAGATGAACTAGGCATTACCACAGCTAACCAAGAAAGGAAGAACAGACAGGGCCTACCCTTGGTTCTGTCATCCTACCTCCATCTTTATGACTGATTGCTGGCCTAGGAATAACTTCTTTATTTTTAAGGAAAGGTAAAGGCAAAAATGGAGGCAAGCAGAGACAGGCTGAGAGGACAGGAAGAAGCACTTTGTTTATTGCATTTAGTTGTTCATCCTGGTTGTTCACCCCAACCCCCCGGTTCAAACCTGGGACCCTGGGATATATGTAACATGCGCCTACCACTATACCAGAGTAAACAGGAATTAATATCTTAAATGTTCTGAGGAAGCACCTGTAAGCTGGGCTAAGCCATCTCAGAAATCTTACCTTTTGGTTGACTTAACTGCCCATGTCCCAAAGACCACCATGATTTTAGTATATGTCGTCTTTGGGGATTTTAAGTAAGGAATGATGAGGCACTGGACATGGGCAGTAAACTCTTTTGGGAAGAAAAATGAGGATATCAGAAACAAAAGTGAAAAAAATCAAGGTGGCTCACATTGGAGAACTTTAAGTAGAGGAAAGGCTACGGTTTGAGTTATGAGTGCAGATGACGAGGAGAGAAGGCAGGTCCTGATATGAAAGACTTTATGAGCCATTTCAAGGAATCAGATCACTTACCCCTAATGACAGGGAGGCTTGGATTCTAAGCAAGAGAGTAGCATGACCAGATTTGCATTTTGAAATGATCATAAAGATGCACAACAGCTAGGTGTGTTGAGATATCATATTTGATGAAGAGTAAACCTGCACACCTAAAATTTAGTGTTGTAAAACAATGCTACCTCAATAGAAATGTATCACTGAAAAAGATTCACCATGTATTACTTATAAGAGAAAAAAAACTGATCAATGAAGGAAATGATAGAATAAATTATGGTTCACACATAGCTGCAATACAATTACAGTTATAGAAAGTTTTCAAAGAGGATATAGGATAATGCTTACAAGACTAACATGAGGGAAAAAATGGACATAAAACTACAGTATGGTCCCAAAGCAAATCAGTATGTATATTTTGTGGGGGATGGGGAGAAGGGGGAATCATTTTTATATTGATGAGGAAGACAAGCTGGCAACAGGCCAAAGAGAAGACCTTTTTTTAATGGTCCAGGTGGACTGAAGAAGGGACCCACATGAGCGCTGAGACAGGACCAAGGAAGAGAGTGAGTGGGCCCCAGAGGGTGTTTGGTGAGGTAGGCTTTAGTGATAGATTTGACAATAAGAGAAGTGCTAAAGATAACACCCAAGTTTCTGGTAAAAGGAGCTAGTGGCAGTTTTATTTCACCAAAGAAATACAAAAACACAAGTCTGGGATTAACGACAGAAAAATGAACTGAGTATTAGACATGTTGGGTTTAAGGAGCTTTGGGACACCCAGACAGACTCCAGGTGCTGAGCCAATTGTGTATATAACAACCCAAAATTTCTGAAACCTACATTCTCATGGGAGAGAAGACAATACACAAGATGAATTTAATAATTAAATATGTTAAAATTTTGGAGGGATTGGGAGAGATGTGAAGAGAATTTGGGAGTTGTCCAAATTAGATAACAGTTAAAGCCGTGTAGGTGAAGGAAAGTACACAGGAAGAGAGAACACACACTAAGTCCTGGAAATACAGATGTTGAAGACCATAACAATGCCCAAGAAGAACCCACCTCAAAAAGAAGGCACACCCTTGTGGTTTAGTGGTTAAGTCCACCACCTCCAACTGATGAATTCCACATACATCCCAATGATCCAGGTTTGCAACCCAGGGCCAGAGGGAACAACCAAGATGAACAACTAAATAAAAATGCTTCTCTCTCCTCTCTCCTCCTGCTTGCCTACTTGCCTTCATTCTTGCCTGAATCTTCCCTTTTAAAAAAAATGGAAAGAGAAGAGCAATAGAAAGCAAAGACAGAATTCCAAGGAGGGAATTTTCAGTGTCCTCAAAATCAATGTCCTCAAACACTCAAGACAAGGATGATTTCAATGCAATGATGTGGGTAGAATTCAGATTGAGGAGCTATCCAGGAAATATGCAGCAAAGAGATTATTTTCTTAAACTTCACTATAAAGGAAAAATACAGGTGATGGGCTAGGAAGGGAGTGGAGGACAGGATCAAAAAATAACTTGGTAAAAGAGAAAGAGCAAGTAAGAAGAGGGGCTGGAGAGAGAAATCTACAGAGGGAAAAACGTCAGCCACATACCAAGACCTCTTCTTAGAGGAAGAAACATGGTCAAAGACACTAGATCAGTTTGTTAAGGCTACCATGATAAAATACCACAAATGGGGTACAAAAATGTGTTGTCTTACAGATATGCAGGCTAGAAGTCTGAAATCAAGTGTTTAGCAGGGTTGATTCCTTCTGAGGGTGATCAGGGAAAGTTGTGTTCCAGGCTTATCCCCTTGACTTGTAAGTGACAGATGTTCACAAGAGTGAATCTTCACATCACCTTCCCTCTGTCCATCTCCCTGTCCAAATGTCCCCTCTGTAGGACACCAGTCATATTGTATTAGGGTCCAGCCTAATGACCTCATTTTACTTCTGTAAATAACCAGGCATGCCCTAGTGGAGTAGCAGTTAAGTCTGCTGCTTCCAGTGGGGCCCAGTCCATACACCCCAAAGACCAGGGTTCTTGTCCTGAGGCTGGGGCAACAACCAAGATAAACAACTGAAAAAATAAAGATGCTTCTGCCTCCTCTGTCTTCCTGTCTGCCTCCTCACACTTCATTCCAGCACCATTTTTTTTTTTTAAAGAAAGGTGCAGGCAGAAATGAAGACAAGTAGGCAGGTAGGCAGGAAAAAGCATGTTTAGTTTCATTTAGTTTTTCCACACTGGTTGCTTCCCCACCCTCAGGCCCAGAACTCTAACCCAAGAATATGTGACTTGCTCCATTTGGAGACAATTAGCCTGATTGCTGCTCCACCAGGGTGTATTACACTTTTTCTTTAAAAAAATTAAACAAAACAGGCTTGTCTTGAGTATCGGTTGGATCAATCACCTCTGCCTCAGAAGGAGCTCAACCCACAAACCACTGGGTTCAAGTCCCGGGCTGGTGGGCATCAGCCATTGTGAACAACTAAATAAAAATAAAATAAAGTACTTCTTCCAAGACTTCCCACCGAGATCGTGACCTGGTAAGAGCAAGATTTATGTTCTTGCCACAAAGCAACTAGAAATTCACATATTTTCCAGAAACAAATGTAGAGAAAAAGCAGGCTGTCGAGACACAGGAGTCACAACAACAAAGGATAGGTGAAAACATCTGAGTTCAGAGTTACACTGCAGACTCAGACTCAGGGTTGTAACTGAGGTGGAGGAGGCAGAACCAGTCTTCACAGGAATCTTGAAAGCAGTGGAGATCAGGACATGGAGTCAGGGAAGAGGATCTGGATTCAGGGTGGAAGAGGCAACAGTGCCCTGGTGGTATGAATGGGAGGCCTGGTGAGACTATTTCATGGGAGTTGTGTAACCAAAAGGCAGTCCACCCACCACTCCCTCCCATCATATTGCCCTGAACTGCAGTACCTGCCCATCTCCCAGAGGAAGAGTCAATGTTACCACAATCACCACCTTGTGGGTGTAGATGAAACTGACTGCGGATTGAGGGCCAAAGACAACATGGTCATTGCGGTTGGAGGCTGGGACACTGCAGGAAGGCTTTGCATCCCACACACGTTTCAGCCACATAGATTTAACTGTGGGCAGCAACAGAGGGCCTGCATAAGAACTTTAACAAATCCAACCAGGGGTGACACCACAAAACTCAAGATATCCCTGTGTCCAAACCAAGATCAGGCTTACTCAGTGCAAGTCAATATCCCATACAAGGCCATCACTGCAGGAAAACCCACAGAAACAAAGAGAATGCAAAAAAACAAAGACACAGATAAATATATGAAATGATGGATACAATAAAAACCTGGGGGAAAATATGAATACAACTGATATCTACAAACTGCCTGAGGATGAATTTAGGGCAACAGTGATAAACATACTCATGGAAATCAAGAAAACAATAGAGAAAGAAAAAGAGAACAACAAAAAAGTGATGAGAAATGAAGCAACTGGAAACAGATGTTAATGAAATAACACAATAGGTGACCTAAAGAATTCAATAGAGGGACTCAAGAATAGGATGGGTGAAGTCACCAACAGAATCAGTGAGCTAGAAGATAGGGCAGGGAAATGCATTCATGCAAACCAGAAAAGAGAGAAAAGAATACAAAGAATTGAAGACAGCATTCGAGACCTATGATATAACATCAAAAGAAACAACATTTGTGGTATAGGGGTCCCAAGGAGAAGAGAGAGGAAAGGGGACAGAAACTATATGTGAAGAAATAATACCTGAGAATTTTTCTAACCTGAAGAATGAAGCCAGCCTCCAGACCCAGGAAGCTCAAAGTGTCCCTAATAAAAGAAACCCAAAGAGACCTACACCTAGACACGTTGTCATTAAAATATAAAAAATACAAGATAAAAGAAAAAATCTTAAAAGCATCCAGAGGAAAATGAGTCACATAAAAGGAGTCCCCATAATATTGTAAGCAAATTTCTTAACTAAAATTCTATAGGACAGAAGGGAATAGCATGATATATTCAAAAGATGGAAAGAAAAGGATTTTCAACCTAGGATACTATGCCCTATGAGATTATCATTCATAACTGAAGGAATGATAAAAAGCTTTTCCAATAAGCAAAAGTTAAAGGAATTTATCACCACAAACCAATTCTACAAAAAATACTAAAAGATGCTATATAAAGTGTAAAGAAACCCCACTTACAAAAACAGTTCGATTAGACCTATTCATCTATGTTCATTAGAGATATTAGTCTGTGATTTCCTTTCTCGGTGACATCTTTGTCAGCTTCTGGTATTAGTGTAATGTTGGCCTCATGAAGAGTGTTTGGGAGTGTTCCCTGTTCTTCAGTGTTTTGGAAGAAAATGGGTATTAATTCTTCTCTGAGGGTTTGGTAAAACTCATTGGAGAAGCCATCTGGTCCTGGGTTTTTATTTTTTAGGGATATTTTTGAGTACCTCTTCAATTTCTTTGCTTATGACTGTTTTGTGGGGCCTATTCAAGAACTTGGCATATATTATCTTATTTAAGTCTATGATGCAGATTTTATTATCCCCATTTTATAGATACGAAAACTGAAGCTAATAAATCTGTCTAAGCTCATACAAGTATCAGAACCAAGGTTCAAATTTATTTTTTATGCCCAAAGGTCTGTGTATGTAATATTTTATCCTGTTGAGCTTTATTGTTATTGATATTGTTTTGTTTGAAAAAATAATGCTATCCAAAATCTTTGAATTTTACTTTAATCATGCTGAGTTTTCTTTTTAGTTACCTTATTCTTCTTGATAAATCCAATTTTTAATGTTTCTAAGTTAAGGAATTGTGACTCAAGCTTACATTATGAATTTTTATATATTCTACTATATTCATTTTAAAGTTTAATTGTTTTGGAAATATCCAATATATTGTATTCTTCTGAGTTTCTTTTGAAATAAGTAATGTGATAAATTGTGTTCTATTCTTAGCCTGGAAAAGAAATTAAAACAAAAATCTTTATAACAAAACAAAAAAGAAATGGTAAAGGAAACTAGAACTCTGGTGGTGGGTTTAGTGTGAAAAGCACACAGTCTGAGGTGTGAATTAAATATCATAAAAAGAATATAACATTAATATGTTATTATATTATAGTATGTATTATAATATATAATAAATAAATATATTATTAATATATGTTAACATATAGTATATAATATATAAACATATATGTATAACTATAAATAATGAACATCCATATATCTACCATATAATTAGATTTTACCTGTTTCAAAATGTATGTATGTTAATTTTAAGAAAGCATATAAATGAATAAACGAATAATTTCTATTGGGAAAAAATGTGTATCTTCCTTTTCTCTCTTCCTGCCTGCCTATAACGTTCCTTAAAAAAAAAAAAAAAAAAAAAAGGAAGAAGAACTTAGCTCTAAACAATGTCACAGTCTGAGGTACTGGGTGTTAGGACTTTAACATATTAATGACAGTGGAAGGCACAATCACAGTCCATAACAGATACAAATAATTGTGTAACTGGGAAGTTGCTGACATGCCACAACCATTATTTTTCTTGTGAGGTTAAAATTGGTGGGAGCTAAAATGGAGAGTGGGAAAGGTAGATGATCAAGAAATAGATTGTTACAGACCCAGCTGAGACAGAGGATTCAGAAGTAACCTGGTAATTAACACACTTCATAAATTTTAAGAAATAGAGTAGCTCTGGAGTCACTAGTTGGTTGGGATTTTTTTTGGGGGGGGGTGGGAGAGGGTGTTTGTTTTTTAAAGAAAGGTGCAGGCAGGAATGAGGGTGAAAGAGGAGGAAGAAGTATTTATTTTATTTAGTTGTTCATCTTGTTTGTTCCCCCAAACCCCAGGTCTGGGGTTGGGAAATAATTAATTTTTAAAAAATAAGAAGGAAGGTCATAATTATTCATTTAAAACAAGAAACTTACTTATCAAATAAACAACTTAAATTGAAACATAAGATCTATGAATATGGCACCTTAGAGCATTGTGCCTAACACAGAGTGGGCACTCAATAGGTTTTCACTGAATGAATGGTAGAAAAAGAAAAATAAAAAAGGAAGTGAGAGAGAAAAAGAGAGATAGAGCGAGAAAGTGAAATCATCACAAATAAAAAGTCCATTCTCTCCTTGTAAGAAGGCTAATGAGACAGGTTAAAATCAGAGGATAGTGTATATCCTCATGGCTCAGGCACCTGAGGCAGCTGAAGTGGGTAAGATAGATAAGGTGCCAACCATGTAAAACCCAAAGACCCAGGTCCTTGACCCAGGTGAGGCGAGAGGGGAGTGGACAAATCAGTGCTTCTTCTGCCTCTAAACTAAACACAGCCAAACAGGGCTATACTGTATTCACCTTTTTATCCCCAGACCCACTTCCTAAAAGATGCCCAGTACATGTGTGTTGAGTGTATTTATCACCTAAATATCCATTTTCTCAGTATTCTAGGGAAGGCTTCTGTTTGTGAATTTTGATAAAAGGAAATTTTGCTTGAATGTCTACCCAGAAGTCATTTTTCTTCTTCCAGATGCCAAAGCCACAGTCATTTGTTCAAAGTCCGGTCTGGGTGGCCCAATCTTCCAGTGCTTGCTTTTGGAATGGATGTGTGACCCAGTGAGGTAGGGATAGATAAGAGAATGCCTCAGAGGTTTCTGAATGAAGTACTCTTTATTCTTAAGAAGAAAGGTATACGAAGAAATAAACACCTCTTTTCTACCAGTCATTGTCATGCATGACTGGATGTGAGGCCTGGGTTGACTACAACTATCTAGTCCCCAGTGGAGCATGAAGCAAAAATCTGTAGGTAGCAGCCCTATACACAACAGCAAAGAACGGGAAACAAAGTGTCCAACATCAGAAGAATGGATAAAGAAGATGTGATATATATATATATATATATATATATGTATATATATATATATACATACAACGGAATACTATGCAGCCCTTAGAAGAGATGAAATCCTGTCATTTGAATCAATGGATGGATTGAGAGGGAATTATGCTAAGTGAAATAAGTCAAAAGAAGAACGATACTAGCTGATTTCACTCATAGGTGGAATTAGAATGGACAAAGCAAAGGAACAGACGAAACAAAACCAAGCCTTGGACACTGGCAATAGAACTGAGGTTACCAATAAAGAATGGGATGGGAGGCAAGTGGTGGCAGGGCCCACTGAACAGTGGTGAAAAACTCTTGATTTGGTGGAGAGTAGGGTATGTTTACATATATCTGAGGAATGGGGAAACCATACCTATGGGGAACTTACAACGTGAGTTTATTTTAATTTATAAAACAAAGTTACTGTAATAAAATAATTTTAAAAATCTGAAGGTAGTTAGAACCAAGAAAATCACAAAGAAAGAGACTCAGAGTCCGGATCTCCTGCATCAGGGCCTGCCCTATCCCTATTACAGACTTCACCTTATGAGAAATGACAAATGCCCTTAATGCTTAAGCTATATTGAATCAGGATTTCTAATTATTGCAGAAAAAAATCTTACCTAGTTAAAATGCCTATACTATGAATTTGTGATGATTACACTCTTGTAAGATCACTGACTCGTTGCAGATACAGACTGATCTGATTGCCTAATCCCTAGAGTGTTGAACCCTGACCTAAGTCATGACAACTTTTTGAATAGGTGTTACACTAGAACTTTAGTGAGATAATTCTAGGTGATCTGAGGGTCTAAACAAAAAAAAAAAAGTTTATTTTCAGAAGGAAAGATACCTAGAGGAACTACTATTATGATAGGAAGACAATAAAAATGTGGAAACAGAGATCTAAGTGGCAAACACATAGTTACAATTTTATGCCAGTTTTTGGAGAGTCTAAGCAAGATGGCGACCTGGTAGGGACAAGTCTTACTCCTCTCCACAGAGCAGGATTCACCTGTTTTATAGACACAAACACTGAGGAAAAGCAGATCCGAGGCTACAGAGATAGCAGCAGAAATAACCACCATAAAGGGTAGGTGAAAATGTCAGGGTCAGATTTGAGATCCCCAGGCTCAGAAGTAAAAAAGGGCCCTGGGTGATGAGGTGGACAATCAGGAAGAAAGGGAAATCCCAGAGAGTAGCTCTAATAGCAAAGAACCTGCACAGCAGGACAGGGACACGGAGCCAGGGGAAAGGATCTTGGCACAGGGCAGGAGGACTGTGAAGGACCTGAAGGGAAATTACACAGGGACACTATTATAACAGAAAGTGCTAGGTGAATTCCCAACTCCCAACCCCTAAGCTCCAACCCTCCACTATGTTGTGCAGGAGTCACAGGACCTGCCCATTGGAAATTCTGCTTCAGGCTTAAAGGAAGAAAAGGTCTCCCAAAAGGGAGGAATCTTTAATGCTACCCACTAGCACCATCTATGAGTGGAGGCAGATATGCAGCCTGATTGCTAATTGTGGGCCATGACAAGATGGTATTTACCATGCCCACCTGTGATGCTGAGGGAAGGTTCTGCATTTCCCACACAAACTCCATCCCCAAGGCTGAATCTCAGGCCCCAATGCAGGGTCCAAATAAGAACTTCAACAAATCCAACCAGTGGTGATGCCATAAAACTCAAGAATTCCTGGCGTTCAAAACAAAATCCAGGTATATTCAGTACAAGTCAATACCCTACATTATGCCATCTGATGACTCTTGGGTAAAAGAGGAAATCAAAGATGAACATTAAAAAATACTTAGAGACCAATTAGAATGAAGACACAGCTACCAGAACCTATGGAATTCAGAAAAAGCAGTACAAAAAGGGAAGTTCTTTGTAATCCAGGCCCACCTCAAGAAACAAGAAAAATCACAAATAAACAATCTAATCCAACATTTAAGGCAACTAGAGAAAGAACAATTGAAGGCAAAATCCAGAGAAGAAAGGATGTGATAAAAATTTGAGCAGAAATAAGCAAAATAGAAAACAAAAAGAATCCAGATGATCAAAGAACCAAAAGTTGGTTATTCGATAAAATAAACAAAATTGGGAAAATTGTAATGACTCACAAAGGAAAAAAAGAAAACTCTCATAACTAGAGTCAGAAAAGAAAGGGGAGACATTACAATAGTTACCACAAAAATACAAAACATCATAAGAAATTGCTGTGAATAGTTCTATGTCAATAAACTGGACAACCTCGAGGATATGCACAGATTTTTAGAAAAATACTGTCTACCAGGACTGAACCTGGAAGAATTGGAACACCTGAACAGAACAATCACAAGCAAGGAAATTGAAGAAGTAATCAAGTTTCCCTAAAAATAAAAGCCCAGGACCAGATGAAATTTCTAATGAGTAACCTTCAGAGAAGAACTAAAAACTCTTCTATTCAATGTCTTCCAAAACATTGAAGAACAGGGAATACTTATGAAGACTTTATATTAGACTAACATCACACTGATATCAAAAGATGGTAGAGATGTCACCAATAAAAAAAAATAACAGACCAATATCTCTAATGAACATAGCTGCAAAAATTCTCTAAAATACAAGGAAACCAAATCCAACAATGCATCAAAAGGATCATCCATCATTATCAACTGGGATTTATCCCAGGAATTCAAGGATCATTCAACATATGTAAATCTATTAATTTAAATCACCATATCAACAAGAGCAAGGAGAAAATCACATGATAAAATAAATAGATGCAGAGAAAGCTTTTGACATGATCCAAAGGCATTTATGATATTAAAAAGCCTGATAAAATGGTGATAGTCAATACATACCTCAATATAAAAAGGTCGTGGGCAATAAATCCACAGTCAACATCATAGTCAATGGTGAAACACTGAAAGTATTTCTTCAAAGGTCAGATAAAAGGCAAGGCTGTCCACTCTCACCACTGCTATTTAACATCATACTGGAGGTCTTAGCCAGAGCAATTAGGCAAGAAAAATAAATAAAATGAATTCAAATTGAAAGGAAGAAGTAAAACTATCATTATTTGCAGATGACATGATTATATATACTGAAAACCCTGTAAACTCTGTCAAAAAACTACTAGAACTAGTAAATGCAGTAAACTAGTAAACTTACTAGTAAACTAGTAAACTTACTAGTAAACTAGTAAGTGGCAGGCTACAAAATCAACGCAAAATATGTGTTGCCTTTTTATATGGAAACAACATGCTAGTAGAAACTGAAATCATGACAATCACATCATTCAAAATAGAAATAAAAAGAAGCAAATATCTTGAATATACTTAACAAAGGAGATGAAAGACCTGTACAATGAAAACTGCAAGTCCTTTTTAAAAGAGGACACAAATAAATAGAAAGACAGCCCCTGCTCATGGTTAGGAAGAATCAACATTGTTAAAATGGTCATCTAAAACAATATACAGATTGAATTCAATCCTCATTAAAATTCCATGGGTTTATTTCAAGGTAAAAGAATAAAAAATTTTTTAATTTGTGTGGAACAACAAAACCCCAAATAGCCAAAACAATTATGAGAAAAAGAATGAATCCAGAGGGATTATACTCCCAGACATTGAGCTGTCCTAAGAAGCGATAGTGTTCAAAACTGTATGGTATTGGGATAGTAACAGAGGCACAGGTCAGTGGAATAGAACTGAATCCCCAAAAACTGACTCACCCACATAGTCGGTTAATCTAGGACAAAGGAGCCAAAAGTATATGATGGAGAAAGGACGGTGTTCAATAACGGTGTTGGGAAAACTGGACAGCCACATGCAAAAGAATGAAGCTAGACCACTCTCTAACACCAATCACTAAAATTAAGTCAAAATGGACTAGAGACTTGGACATAAGACTGGAAACCATGAAATTTTAGACAACTAGGAAAGACATTCCAAGACATCAGTCTCAGAGAGGCCTTTGGGGACTCAACTCCAGCATTAAGGGAAACAAAAACAAAAACAACTGGGATCACATCAAACTAAACAGCTTCTTCACAGTCATAGAAAACATCACCAAAACAAAAAGACAGCCTATTAACTGGGAGAACATTTTGCTTTCCATATTTCTGACAAAGACTTAATATTCAAAATATACCAAAAACTCATAAAACTCAATAACAGAAAAACAGGTAAGCCAAATAAATAAAAGGGAAGCAGAATTAAGAGGACATTTTTCCAAAGAGGATATGCAGGTGGCTAATAGGCACATGAAAAGATGTTACTACTGGCTGGCTAACAGGGAAATGCAAATCAAAACAGTAACAAGATATCACCTTACACCTCAAAGATTGTTATCCAAAAGTCTGGAAACAACAAATGTTGGTGAGGATATACAGAAAAGGGGACACTTTTACACTACTGGTGTGAGTATAAATTGGTGCAACCCCTATGGAAAGCACTATGGACATACCTCAAAAATTTGAATATAGAAATCCCATAAAATTCCGCTATCCCACTTCTGGGTATTTACCTGAAAGATCCCAAATCGCTAACTCACAGATATTTATGTATTCCCATGTTTGTTGCCCCACTATTCACCACAGCAAAGAAATGGAAACTAAGTGCCCAACATGATATGAATTGATAAATATGTGATAAATATATAAAATGGAATACTATGCAGCTCTTAGAAGATATGAAATCCTGTCCCTTGAATCAACATGAATGGATCTAGATTATGCTAAGTGAAATAAGTCAAAATAAGACAGGTACCAGATGATCTCATTCATGTGGAATGTAAACAGACAAAACAAAGGAACAGAGGAAACAAAACCAGTCCTGAACACTTTCAATAGAACTGACATTACCAGTAGGAAATGGGACTGGGGAAAAGGTCAAGTAGTGGTGGGGCCCACTGGATAAAATACTAAAAATGTTTTAATTTTATACCAACTTTTGAGGTTTAATCTTGTGTTGGAAAAGGGGAACTTGGGACCTAAGTGTTCTCTGTGCTGTGTTATTAAACAGAGATTAAAATTTATTGTAGAAATTAAAATTCAATAAAGAACAACTTTTAAGATACTTTCTTCCTCATTAGAGATGGTGAACACAACGTCTGATAAAAGACTCCCATATCAGGTAAGCACCGAGTCTTTGTTGCTTTTAGGCAACCATGTGTAGTTCTTGTTCTATTCCAGTATAACCATCCTGCCTCCTGTTATGCCATGTAAGTTATACAGCTCAAATGCTATGATTATTGATTGAAAGGTTCGTTGCTTTTTTTTTTTCCTAATGAGAACAAAACTATTACTACTACTCAAAATGCATGGTCTCAGCTATAGGATAAAAGTCTCATGGGGCCAGTTACCATCCTTCTAATCATGGGGGAAAAGATGTTTATCTCAGAAAATCTAGACTAAGCAGGATATCTCCAGGAAATGTTAGTCTGGTTGCATATTAGAATTAACACATTAAAATAAGGAGCTTTAAAAAATAATTAATTATCCTTAAATATATGAAAAATTATGCAAGTCTACTCCTAAATGAGAAAATTAAAACAAAACTACTCTGAACTTTTTTTTTTTCACTTCTCAAGTTGGCAAGCACCTAAAAGTTGGATTGGTTCTTTTCTATTGCTGAGAATATGAAGGATGAAATTCCCTGTTCCATCTTAATATGTCCCTGTGACTTATTCTAGCCTATAAAATGAGAGAATTAACATATTTCCTCCAGACTGAAGCTTTCAATAGCTGGTGCTATGAAACCAGAGACTCCAGAGTTCTATTCTCCCTTTCAGGGCCATGAAACTTCACCAACCTAAATACGTCAGACATAATCCTTTGTTGTGTTAAGCTGATGCTGCATAAGCCCAGCCTATTCTGACATACACTATTGATGAAGCTGTGTAATGTAGATACGCATCTTTTGTATTACTGTTGAAACACACTCAACTTTAGGGAGGGCAGTTTGACCATATCTATAGATGGGCATTTAATCTGTAATCCTAATTAACTCTAGAAAAATAACTGCTGTCATAGACTGCATGTTTGTGTTCCCCTCCAAAAATGACTTTGTTGAAACCTAATTCCCAATGTGATGATATCTGGAATTAGAGTCTTTCAGAGATGTTTAGGACATGCGATTGGAGCCCTCTTAATTGGAATTAGTGTGTTTTCCAAAGAGACCCCAGAGTATCCCCTTGGTTTTTTCTGCCACATGAGAATACAGGAACCAGGAAGAAGGCTCTCAATAGATATTGAATCTGCTGGTACCTTGATCTTGGGCTTCCCAGACACCAGTTCTCTGAGAAATAAATTTCTATTTACATGTCACCCAGCCTATGGTACTTTGTTATAACAGCCCTAACAGATACATACATATATATGAAATGATGTATGTACAAAGCAATACACTGTGCATTGTTTGTAACAACAAGAGTTGGGACATAATTTGAATTTTTATCTACAAAGACTGGTTAAATAAACTGGTACATCTTTACAATGGGAATATATGTAAATATAAAAACAAATAAGAAAACACTCTATATACTAATGTGGAAAAGTTCAGAGTTTTAAAAAGCCAGATTCAGGAGAGTAGAAAAAAATGTTTTCTTTAGTGTAAGAAAAGATATTGTCATTTATTTTTACTTGCATAAAAAAACACTTGTGTAATACACCAGAAGCAAACAAAAATTATGAACTTTAGGGGCCTCCAAGGTAGATGGCGTGAGAGCAAGATAATTCAATGAATATTGTTTTTATCATTTTTTTTTTTTTAAGGAAAGGTGCTGGCAGGAATGAAGGTGAGTAGGCAGGCAGGAAGAGAGAGGAAGAAGAAGCATTTTTTATTTTACTTTTATTTAGTTGTTCACAGTGGTTGTTCCCCAAATCCCTGCCCCAAGCCGGGACTTGAACCCAGGGCATGCAGCCTACACAATTTCAGAGGTGACTAACCTAACTATGACTCTTCCAGGGTGGGTCTTACCACTTTTTTAAAAAACTTTTTCTTGACCATGTTTTATCATTTTTTAATTTGAACCATATGAATTCATTATCTGCTTTTTTAAATAGATGTTCTGTTCTCCCTAGACATTAAAGTCCCTTGAGATAAGCCCTGGGCTTTTTTGTTGTTACTTAAAGCTGCCCAGATGATCAAATGTTCAGCAAGGGTTAAAAATCACTGTTTTATGCCTCACTGTCAGCTGAAACAGGAACCAAAATCAACAACTAATTAAATAAATGCTTCTTCCTCCTCTCCTTCCTACCTACCTACTTACTTTCATTCCTGCCTGCTGCCCTCCTCTATATAAAAAATAAATAAGTAAATAAAAGTCTATGAAGAATCTGCATGGAATAACTACTGACAAAGATATTTTCCAAAAAGTTGAGAAAATAATAATTGGATACAACCTGAAGAGTAATCTATTAGAATATGTTACAATGATGGAGATAAAAACGTGTATAGAAAAAAGGTTTAGACAAATTGATAAAGCTCTAGAAAATGTAAGGTATTTAGTAGTACCTATGGTTATTCACTTAAGTTAAATTACTCATCAGGAGCTAATTACAGAAAACAGTTGAGTCTTTCATTATATTGAACTAGAATTATCAACAGTGAAATTCATTTGCGCTCACACTTAACCATCATCAGGTCTCTGAGTGTCAGAAGCAGAAGTTGAATATCTTGACTTGCTCTACCACACAACATTTTGATGTCTTAGCAATGGTAAAATTTTTTACATTCTTTAAAAGTGAATAATTTCAGAACAGAAATCCATGCTAAATTATTATTATTGAGTAATTAATGACCTTGGAAATGAGCTTTGCTACAGAATTGATAGTGCTTCTTAATGCACTCAACCTGAAATGATAGGGCACACAATGCTTACATGTGAAATGTATACTGCTGCAAAGTAACTTTGACAATACCTAATGTTTTGAGTCACATGATGTTAAGCTGCTTCATACACATCCTATGATATCAAAAGTTAAAACAAGGGCACACCCTTGTTTTATTAATCTAGTACACCCTGGGAACAGTCCCACATACATCCTAAGGACCCAGTTTCGAGATCTGGGGCCGGGGGGAACATTCAGGATGAACAACTAAATGAAAATAATGTTCTTTTCCTTTCTCTTCCTGCCTGCTTGTCTGTGTGCCTTTATTCCTGCCTGCACCTTTTCTTAAAAAGAAAAAAAAGTTAAAACAGGATCTCCATTCCTACACAATATGAGCAGGTATATTTTTGGAGTTCAAGCTATTGGTCCAGTAACATTTTTCAGATCTTAATGCCAAGTGCAATGAAAATTTCCATATTCCAAAACTGATTTAATTGTCTATTTGAGGTCCCTCCACCTAATCTTCTGTTGAAGGTGATTCATCTATAATATAACAACAAAGTTAAGACCAAACATCGAAAGAAGAATCTAACAGGATTCTATAAATGCCTTCCAACTGAATATGATCAATTTAAAATCATGCTTATTGATTGATGTTAGTATTAGCAATAACATCTAGGTAAAAGATATTTCCTAAGATGAAATATGTAAAGTCTCGTTACAGGTCAGAATTAAAGAGAAGTGTTACATTTGATAGGGAACACAAACTTGAACACAAATTAAATAAAATGTTATCCCAAATAGAAGAATTCCATTCTTCTCATTAGGATCCCTGAATTACAAAAAAAAAAAAAAAAAAAGTATGCTCAATGAGTATTATATTTTAAATTTCTTTCCCAAAATTGCAGAATTTTTCTTCTCTTGTTATACAAGTACATACATAGGTATGCCCTGGTGGCTCAGGGACTAAGCCAATGACTAGGTCGTAGATCATGTAAAGGCCAAGACTCAGGGCCAAGGGGAAACAAATAAATATAAAATATAAACAAATAAATTCTTTCCTTCCTTCCTTCCCTCCTCCCTCCCTTCCTTCCTTTCTTCCCTTTCCCTAAAAAATGCTTTCCCTCCTTTCCTTTTCTTCCTCTCTTTAAAAAAAAAAGTACCATTGTATCCAGGTAGAATATCGGTTTGGTTGATTGCCTTTAGCAGTCTATACACATCCAAGGACCCATGTTCATGTCCCAGGACCCAGAGAGCAGTCAAGATGAACAACTAAATAAAATAAATAAAATGCTTCTTCCTTCTCTCTCTTCCTGCCTGCTTGCCTCTGCTCACCTTTATTCCTGTCTGCACCTTTCCTTAAAAAAAAACAAACAAAAAAACCAACTACATAATATTCTTGATTTTCATCTTGGCCCACAAGGCCTAAAATATATACTATCTATCCCTCTACAGAAAAATTTGTTTACTTCAGTCTAAAAGTTTTCATAGAACTGACTTCTTTAAGTATGAGAGGGCATCAGCGTACCCTAGTAGAAGGAACATTCTGCTCAGGATTTTACTAATTACACTATGGAGTGTTCTGAAATTCAAGGGAAACAAGACAATTTGCCTTTCAGCCCATAAATAGTTAAATACAAGAAAACAGACACCTAAAAGAGGTGGCAGCAATTAAAACTACATTAGAATAGCTGGAACCTATACAACTTGTTTTTAAAGGAAAGGTGCAGGCAAGAATGAAGGCAAGAAGGCAGGCAGGCAGGAAGAGAGAGGAAGAAGCAGCATTTTCTTTTCTTTTTATTTAGTTATTCACATTGGTTGCTCTCCTCTGACCCAGGAAGCAAAACCAAGTCCTTGGGATTTATGTGGACTGCCCTCCTTTAGAGATGGCTGACCTAACCACTACTCCACCAGGACACGTCCCTATATAAGATTTTAAACCCATCTTACTTCACTTAGAAAAACTACATTAGAAAAAGGCAAGGGAAACAAGAACACATTTTAAACACTGTATAGTCTCTCCTTTTCTCTGCTATTGTGTGTTTGCCTGTTACTTATACTATGTCTTCTCTTGAAACTTTTAGGATCAAACAATTTTTTTTTTTTTTAAGGAAAGGCACAGGCAGGAGGAAGAAGCATTTTTATTTATTTGTTCATCTTGATTGTTCTCCACCCCACCCCACCCAGGTCACAAACTGTGGTCCTTGGGATATGTGTAGATTACTACTGCCAAAGATCACAGACTAAACTACCAAGGCATGCCAGGATCAAAAGACTTGGCCAAGGAACAAAAGCAGAATGGTTCCATTCTCCAGTGGATTTGCATGAAAACCAGTACAATTCCGAGAAACGTTGGAGAAAAGCTGAGTCTATATGGAATTACACATTAAATGACACACATATTTATACTGTGTGAAGATCATTAGCGTCTTACGTCACACTGAAAATGAAAACATCACTACTATCTGGGCATTTGGACATGCTTTATTAGGAAATTATTTTTCTCTTTGTATTCTTCTGCAGTAGTAAGTTGGTTTGGTAATAAGTAAGACAAAACAAAACAAAAACAGCTTACACTGGAATAAAATAGACCAGTGCTTGCTTGCTATCTTTTCTTTTAAGGGAGGGAGGAGGGGAAAAAAAGGAGAAAGGGAGAAAGGAAGGGAGGGGGGAGGGAAGGTGAAAAGAGAGGGAGGAAAGGAAAGAGGGAGGGAGGTGTTAGGTCCCAGAAGACAATGTTAAGTCGCAGAAAACGGTATCAGTTCACAGAAAAACAGTGTTAGGTGGCAGAAAAATATCTCTGCCCTCTGGAGCTGAGTCCACGGAGCAGGACAACAATGATAGCTCAGAGTTGCTCTCCACAGAACAGCCATCGCAGGAACAAAACAGCCACTGCAAATGAGGAAAGACCCTGCCCCTGCAGAAACTTCCCAAAACTCACCAAAACGTATTCTTGTGAACCCTCAGCCTGTAAGTGGGATGGTCTCCAGTCTCTGGAGACCCCTCCACAGGTTTATCCTGAAATAAACTCTGTGCTGCTGTTGAGTTGCTCCTTTTGGTGTTCTTACTTACTTTTCCCTTGTCTTCACTACCCAAGAAACCCTAACAGGAAGGAGGAAAGAAAGGAAGGAGGGAGGGAGGAAGAAATATCTTTATTTAGTTAGTTGTTAATTTTTTTGATTTTTGACCCCAGCCCTGGTCCTTAGGCTATATGTGGTTTGCACACCAGAATTTCAGCCTCCTGAGCCACAAGTGTGCCTCCCAGGCCAGTGCTTTCTAAGGTGGTTAACAGAGCTTCTGGATATGGCAGGTAAACTTCATTCAGACCTATGAAAGAAAAAAATTAGGGCAAACCCTGGTGGCCTAGCGGCTTAATCCTTCAAAGCTAGTCCACATACATTGGTTCAAGACCGGGAAAAAGGGAAACAACCAAGATAAAAAACTAAATAAAATATAGTGCTTCTTCCTCCTCCCTCTTCCTGCCTGCTTGCCCACTTGCCTTCATTTCTGCCTGCACCTTTCCTTTAAAAAAAATTAAAAATTGGCACACCCTGGTGAAGCAGCAGTTAGGTCAATCACCTCTGAAGGAGCAAGGCACATACTCCTGAGTTCAAGTCCTAGGTCTGAGAGGAAATAACCAGTATCAACTAAATAAAAATAAAAAATAGAGTGCTTCTTTCTCCTCTTCTTCCTGCCTGTACCTTTCTTTAAAAAAAAAAAAAATTAAAAATTAAAAAAAGAAAAAAAATTGAGAGGAAAGGAGGGAGGGAGGTATAGAGGGAGGAAGGGAAGAATAGGAGGAAGGAGCATTTTTATTTTTATTTAATTATTTTTTGGTGCCGCCACTCTGAGTCAAGAACCCAGGTCCTTGGGATTTACATGGTTCACACCCTAACCATTTCAGCTGCCTAAGTCACAAGCATGCACCAATAAATTATTATCAAGTTGAGATTTTAAATAGTTTGGTATGAGAAATTATAATGGGCACATATTAATTTTTTAGTAATACAGTAATACAAGAAAATAATCAATAAACTCCCTTCTTATTTTAGAAATATATATAAAATATGGCAGAATAGTGACGGAGAAACACTGATAAATCAGAGAGAAAATTTATTACATGGGGAGACTTCAAAAATTAGGTTCGTAAGGTGTGTCCTGGTGGAGTAGCAGTTAAGTAAATCACCTCTGAAGGACACAAACCACATATCCTTGGGTATCAGTCCCAGGTCCAGGAAGAAATAAACAATGTAAACAGCTAAACAGAAATAAAATAAAAATGCTTCTTCCTCCTCTCTTCCTGCCTTTCTGACTACCTACCTTCATTCCTGTCTATACCTTTCCTTTTTAAAAAATTAGGTTAATAAATGTAGAAACTGAATAGACCTTGTGAACATCTGAGAACTATTGAAGTAAATACATCATATACCTCCACATCTACATTGTCATACTTCTTCTGTCATTAGCATCATTGCTAGAAAAGAATCAAGAGCAGGAAGAAGACACAAGGCTTATTCTTCTGGTGTCTTCAGTAAGGCAGCAATCTAGGGATACTGCAGGGCCTTCGCCATGATCATCTAAAGAGTTCTGCCCAGATAGGGTGAGCACAAAAAGTCAACATAGGTCCTACAGTTGTGTCCTCTATATACATCTTCAGAATGAGGAAGTAAGAAATTCAGACAAGATGCTCAAAAGGCATTGCTAATCCTTTGAGTCTATAATTATCTTAGAGGTCCAGTATTTAAGTATAATACCATTTGAAGACCTAGGGAATGAGCAAGCTAAGGTAGAATCAGAAATCTTTTCTTTCTTTTTTTTTTTGAGGAAGGAAGAGAGAAGAAGGAGAATTTAAGGAAGAGGCAGCATATTTAGTTGTTTATATTTTAACTATCACCCTGGCCCCAGGTAACGAACTGAGATCCTTGACCTTTAATATAGTCCACAAGTCAGTGTTTCAGCTGCCTAAGCTATAAGAGCACACCACACTAACAAGTCTTTATGTTACAGCTTAAACCTGGTGCAGTCATTAATTTAGACTGCAAGCAGAGCTTCCTAAAGTGTGGAGATATCTCCCAGGAGGAAGGAAAAAGAATATGGAGTTGTCTCTAGGAAAGGACAACAGGGATACAAAATCTTCAGGGCAGCTGACGAAAAAGAAATCAGGCACAAAAAGTCTCCCCATAAATTGGGTCACTGTGGGAGCCAAGAGATAAGCTTACCATCTGGGAAGGGCTGCCTACTGGTAATTAGGTTAGCTCCAACTGTCTCTATGATAAGTGATTTGACTTGCAGACTGGAAATAGTTATTGAAAGGAAAGGTTAAGTGGGTAGGGATGTGAGACCTGAGAGTCTCTGAAATCCAGCGCAGGAGGTAGGTTAAGGAACATCAGGAATATGATAATATTGGCATCCAGTCTTATAGTTTGGAGCAATTCAGTTGCTTAGCTGCTTTGGATAGGCCATTTTTTGTGAACTGTAAACATTTGCAAGTAATGATATTTTGTTCCTACCATAAGGGTTGCAAACCTACCCCAGGTCTGCTGAATTCTTTGAATATTTATGCACAAATTGTTTAAAAAAACATCTTGACACACCCTGGTGGAGTAGCAGTAAGGCCTACGCCTCCAACCAAGTATAGTTCACATATATCCCAAGAAATCTGCTTTGTATCCCAGGGCTGTGGGGGAACAAGCAAAACAAACAACTAAGCACAAATGCTTTTCTCCTTTTCTTCCTGCCTGCCTGCCTACTTGCCTTCATTTCTGCCTACACCTTTCCTTAAAATAAATAAAAAACAACAGTCCTTTTTAAAAATGTTTCTCATTTATTTCTATTATGTAATCTTAGCATTTTGGAAAAATTTTTGGGAAAAAAATTTAAAGCAATCTCAGCTGTGTTAAGAATGAATGAAAAGAACTTAAAAATTTTTCAAACATACCACGCCCTGGTGAAGTAGTGGTTTGGTGGGCTGCCTTCAGCTGGTGCAGTCCACATACATCCAGGTTCCTGTCCTGCCTCTGAAGAAGACAACCAAGACGAATAACTCAATTAAAGTGCTTCTTCCTTCTCCCTCTTCCTGCCTACCTGTCTTCACTTACCTTCATTCCTGCCTGAAACTTTCCTCAAATTTTTTTTCAAACCTATACAAGAGTGGAATAATTACCCATCTCCCACACACTATAGATCATGTCACTCAGTTTCAACAATTAACAACACATGACCGCTCTTGTTTCACATTTATTCAATTCACACCCTATTCCAGTTTATACTGGGCTATTCTGAAATGAAAGGAGATATATTTTGATCCATCTTTACAAAGAATTTTTAAAAAGAGGTAACTGGCATTTTGGTGGTGATGTCTGAAATCCAAGCTAGGAGACAAATCCAACCATTCCTCCCTATTCCAAGATTGATATTCCTTTCTGGTGCTAGAATTTGCTTGGGGTGAATTCTGTTTCCCCATTTGCAAACAAAGAAAATGGATTCAATTGTAGGTAGTCGTGTAACAGTGAAATGAGACCTTTATTTTTAGTCAAAAGAAATGACTTGAGTGTCAGTTTTGGTGTGCCTTGGTGGAACAGCAGCTAAGTCTATCCCTGCAAAGGGGCAGTCACATATTCTTGATTTGAGTCCTGAGTCCAGGGGGAAGCAACCAGTGTGAAAAAGTAAATAAAAATAAAATAAATATGTTTTCCCCTACTCTCTCTTCCTCCTTGCCTGCTTGCTCACCTTCATTCATGCCTGCACCTTTCCTTTAAAAAACAAAAAGTGTCAGCTCTGGCATGCCCTGGTGGATTAGGAGTTGGGCATAGTCCACATACTTCCCAAGGTCCTGGGTTTGTGTCTCAGCACCAAAAATTTTAAAAATGTGTCAGCTCTGCTTCTTGCAAAGTATAGAACTTCTAATAATTTATATAAGCAAGTTACTTAATCTCTCTGAGCTCCTGGATTACCTACAAAAGTGTACTTCATGGGATTTTGGTTGGATTAAGTAAACCAATGACTGTATTTTATGAGGTTTTGTGAATTGAAAAGCACTATTTAAATTAGGTATATTATTACTGAGTTCAATTAAGTAAAAGATGACTCAGATTTGAGTCTGTAAGTTAGGAAAACAGCGATGCCACTAGGAGAAAGAGAGAAGCTGAAAAACAAAGCTTAATCCAAATGAAAGATTATAGAGCATCAGACATTGGGCTAAACTCCTAAAAAGCATCTATTTTAAATATATTTATTAAGTTACTAACAGAAAAAAATTACACAATTTCCTTACCTTCATTAAAATAATAATATCTCCTCTCTGGTTTCTTTACATCTTTATCCCCTTCATTCAAAAACCACTTATTAACTATATATTATATGCTGGAAACTCTGATAGGTATGGGGAATACAAAATAGAGTTGGTCCTCCAAGTTGTTCAGATTAGGAAGAAAGAGATACTTATAAACAATTACATTAGAACATGATAAAATTTAATTTAGGCTGTGAGCTAGTATCTGCATAGTAATCATAGGGTACTGTCAGTTTTTGTTCTACTTTTAGAATAAACCTGTTTTGGAGTCACTAACAGGTTTGGTCGGCTGCTTCCCATCCAGTGCAGTTCATATGCATCTCAAGGAATCTGGTCTGTGTCTCAGGTTGGGGAAACAACCAAGATGAACAACTAAATAAAATAAAAATATGTCCTCCTTTCTTTGCCTGCCTACTTGCCTTCATTCCTATCTACAGCTTTCCTTGGATAAAAAAAAAAAAAAGAACCGAGATTCTCAAGTGTTGTCTGCAGATGCATTATAATCCACATAAACAATGCTTCTGCTGAGGCATGCCCTTGTGGCTGAGGCAGCTGAGACACTGGTGTGTGGACAATGTAAAGCCAAAGAACTTGGGTTTGAGACCTAGGACTGGGGTGAAAAAAGAAAATGAACAGTTAAATAAATAAAGATGTTTCTTCTTTCTCTTCCTTCCTCTTTAAAAAAGAATAAAAAAGTTTCCTCCTCAAGTGTCCTAGTGACGTAGTAGATTAGTCTGCTGTAGCATAACACATGCATACATCCCAAGGACACAGGTGTGCATCCCCGGGCCAGGGAGAACAAGCAAGAAGAACAACTAAATAAATGCTTCTTCCTTCTCTCTCTCCCTGCCTACCTGCCTCTACTTCCCTTTATTCCTGTCTGTACTTTTCCTTTAACAAAAAGTTTCCTCCTCTCTCTTCCTTCCTCTTAAAAAGAAAAAAATAGAAAAACTGAGCTTGTACAGCAGAAACTAAAGACAAAAGTGCTATAAAAAGAGACAGAGGGCATGCCCTGGTGGCTTAGTGGTTAAGTCTGCTGGGTGTACTGCACATACATCCCAAGGACCCAGAAACATGGTAGGGAGGGTTTGGGGTGGACTACCAAGGTGGAAAGCTGAATAAAAATAAATGCTTCTCCCCCTTCTCTTCCTGCCTGACTGCCTTCATATTTGCATCTTCCTTAAAAAAGAAAAAGAAAGTGTATTTTGATATGGAAAAAAATTGTTAGTGTCCCAAGGAGCATGGGGGTGGGGAAGAATTTTTCCAGGAAGAGATTTTTCAATATAAACACGTAAGTCCAGATAGATCAAGGAAAAGGATGGGTTCAATGGAGATCAGTAGGCTCAGTCAAAATAAGGGTAGAAGACAAATGAAGAAGCCTGGGCAAGAAGTGGAAAAAAAAAAGTGGTGAGATCTGGCAATGAAACTAACTAGAAAATCATGATCCTGTTGTCCCCATCCTTGCCGATCCATCCACTGAGAAATCTACATGCTTTAGGTTATGGAGATAGAAGTCCAAGGAGGGGCTGAATAATAATTATGAAGAACTCATGATGCTTAATATGTACCAGGTACTAATCTAAATACATGTAAGTTCACCCAGCTAGTCAATTGACTGCGTAGTGACAGCAATCTAAGCATCGAGTTCACATTCTGTGCTATTCATGTTATACTGGAGACTAACACGACATGAAAGTATCTTTGGAGAAGATGAAAACCTGCTTATGCTGAGTACAAAGGCTTTAGACCTTGTCATTTCCCATTTAGTTTACCCTAGTTGGACTTCACCTATCAGCCTAGGATATATGTTCAACCTAGTTGAGTGTAAATGGGCCAAACGAAATCCCATTGACCGAGGAATCTAAGTGTGCATTTGTGCTTTGCCTTTTTTTTTTTGGACATGCTTTAATTTTTTTTTTTTTTAAGGAAAGGTGCAGGCAGGAATGAAGGTGAGTAGACAAGTACGTAGGAAGAGAGAAAATGAAGACGCATTTTTTATTTTCTTTATCTGTATTTAGTTGTTCACACTGGTTGCTTCAGGTGGATGAGGTTTGTTCCTTCAGAGGTGATTGACCTAACTGCTGCTCCACCAAGTGGCGTGTTGGATCTGCTTTCTTGTCTGTCCAGTTCCAGGAGTGGTGCTGTCAACAATCAGGCCTCAGTCGTCTGGGGTTTTTTTTTAAATAGTCATTCATTCAACAAATATTTGGACATCAATGAAATGAGTAAGACAGACTAGAAACCAATCCTAGTTGGGGGAGGGAGAAAGGAGACGGCGCAGAAGTGGACGATAGGAGCCGAGTAAATAAGGTAAATGAAGTTAACTCAGAGAAGCAGGCAAAATCCCGAGCAAACGAGGCCTTTAAGGCAAAAGAGGTATTTGCATTTTATTAACATCGATTCAGCGCCAGTGATGGCCGCATTACCCGAAACTGCAGACTTCCTAAACCTCTTGCGTCAATCCAACCATCACAGACCGCACTCTAGCCAGTCAGGTCGCTGGGCCGCTCTGGGTCCTTTAGTTTAACAGGTCACTTAGTCCCTATCGGGTGGTCTTCTCAACTTCTGCGATCATCTCCTGCCAGAGTCACCGCGGCCCATCTGGACCTGTCCGTCCGTTGGTCTCCCTTTGCGCTGGGCCTTGGCGGGCCAGGTCACCTCAGTACCACGCCTTCCTGGCCGGAGATTTCGTCAGCACGTTACGCTTTGTTCCCACTGAAGGTTTTTGAAAAGCCGCTCACTCTAGGTTCCAGCTCTTTCCCTGCTAGCAGAGGGAGACCCGGCAGAAGTAGCGCCCCTGGTGGCGCACCACAGTCCAGGAAGGGAGTGCCCACCGCCCCAACGACTTCTCCGCCTCCTCCCGGAACGCGGGAGCGGGCGCCAGTGGCGCTTGCCCACCCACACGAGCGCACTCCCGATTGGTTTTGTCGCGTGACGTCATGGGGAGGGCCCCGGCGGCAGCTGCTGGGACCCGAAGCCTGCGCGTGCGTAGACGGAGCGCACTAAGCGGAGGGGGAGGTGGCTGACCGCTTCTCTCGCATCCGCCATTTTGTTGCTGTGGCTCTTGGGAACGGGCCGGGATAAAGTAGCGCGGAGGTGAGACGCTCCTTGGAGTCCGGTGCTTGGCATTGCGGTGGAGGTCGGTGCAGAGCCGTGGGGGTGCGGAGCCAACGCGTTCCGGGCCAGGAGTCACTGGAGGTACCTGGTACGCCGAGCAGCCCGAGGACCCTGGGGTGGCCTCCGCTGCCGTTCGGCTTCCCTCTCCCAGATCCGGGACTCGTCCCCGTATTCACCGGATCGTTTCCCTGCGTGAGGCGTCCCCGAAGCAGGCGGGCGGCGGAGGATGCTGTGGGTCCGGAGCCTAGAGGAAGGAGCTGGCTTGGCCGTCTAATCGCGCCTCGAGGAGTGCCGAGAGGCCCTTCCTCGTTTCAAAGCCGTTTATCTGGCACAGGCGTTCAGAACAACCGAGAGCAGCCGCCTCCCCAACCTGCCACAGAGCCCGGCCGGACACCATGTCCTCCGCCAGGTTCGACTCCTCAGACCGCTCCGCCTGGTACATGGGCCCGGTGTCTCGCCAGGAGGCCCAGACTCGGCTCCAGGGCCAGCGCCACGGCATGTTTCTAGTCCGAGACTCCTCCACTTGCCCCGGGGACTATGTGCTGTCCGTGTCCGAGAACTCGCGGGTCTCCCACTACATCATCAATTCACTACCCAACCGTCGTTTTAAGATCGGGGACCAGGAATTTGACCACTTGCCCGCCCTGCTGGAGTTCTACAAGATTCACTACCTGGACACCACCACCCTAATTGAGCCTGCGCCCAGGTACGCGACCGTGGCGAAGGAGGGTCGAGAATGACCCGGGCTGTTTCTTTTGGGGTGGATGGGAAAGTGTTTTAGAGAGGGATCAGGGATGTGATTGAACCCACTTCCGTCGTTTCTGAACTAAGGTTATCTTCCAGAAAGCATTCCGAACCATAGGCTAGGATCTGGGTCACTGATTGGGGGCGGGGAGGCGGGGGGTGTTGTATTTTAAATATATTTAATAGCGGGTTGCTTAGTTAAAATGTTCACCTTTTACCGTTTGTCGCGTTCTGTTTGGTTATCCTACTAAAGCAGGGGTTTGTGGGGTTTTCTTTAAATCTCGTTTGGCCGTGGCATTCCTCCCTCCCCCAGAAAATGCATGTACACACAAGTTTACACCCCATTCTAGGTTCTTACACACCTTGAAGATCTCTGAACTTCAGGTTTGCAGACTTTGGAACAGTTGGCAAAGGAAAAAGCTTTAGGGTCTAAAACAAGAACTTTTAACTGCAAAATATAAGAACTTTATATAGATACCTAGGTAGCAGGTTTGAAATGAGTCAGACGGCTATTTTATAATACATTGATTACAAAAAGATACAAGGTCTATTGACTTAAGCGAGGACTTTTGAAATTTTATATTTTTCCTTCAAACTGAATCAGTAATGGACTAGTCACATGGTTAAATTTGAAGGAATATGGTTAGAATGTTACAAAGGGAATTTTTGAATAACACATCTTACTTCAATTACAGTGTACTTTTTAAGCCTAATGGTATCTGTTTTAAAGTTAACAACCCAAAGTGACACTGAACATCAAGCATCTTTTCAAAGTAAAATGCATTATTTTATTTTCTTGATTACTATAACCAGTATTTTACCAGAGGTTTTATTTAAATTATGATAAATTCGAAGTGAAGAAATGGCTTCATTTTTAAAATAAAAGGCATTTCACCACCAAATTGTTTCTTAAACTCCTGTTCGAAAGGACAGGGTGTCCTAATAAAATTTTCTAGAATTGATGTTTGTGATTTTTATTGATTTGCTGATAAGGATACTCTGAACTTTAAACACTAAAAACCATTGTAATTAAGGAGCATCCATTGCATGCGTAAGTTTTCCTTCTGTGAAATAGAGCTAAAGAAACAAAGCCATGACAGTATAGCTACAATGAGATTAACTACTGACCTAAATGGACTTTCAAAACTGGGAGAACGTGATTATAAATCAAACACCATGTAAGAAAAACTTAAGACACCAAGAATCTAATTTGTGAAACCTCCAGATCCCTGAAGACATTGATCATTGGAATCAACTTTAAGCGCAATATAATTCTAATATAAAGAGTTAGAGAGAAGCTTAGAATTCATTGTGAGAATTTTTTTTTAAGTATGTTTAAGTAAATTGCTTTCTTACCTGGTGAAGGTGAATTATATAATTAATTCAGGCATTGTTAGGCCATGCTATGTGCAAGTTATTGTACTTTGAGGTTACAGGTACTGTAATACAGCTGTTTCTAAAGTGTTAGTTAAGGCGTGCCCTGGTGGAGTAGCCATTTGGTCAGGCGCCTCTAGGAGGATGCAAACCACTTGCCCTTGGGTTCGAGTTTGGGTCCGGAAGGGAACAACCCAATGTGAACAACTGAGTATAAATAAAATAAGTATCTGTCTGTCTGCCTCTCTCTCTCTCTCTCTCTCTCTCTCTCTCTCTCTCTCTCTCTCTCTCTCTCTCTCTCTCTCCCTCTCTCTCTCCCCCCCCTTCATTCCTGTCTACATCTTTCCTTAAAAAAAAAAAAAGTATAAGTTAATAACGACCCCATCTAGATGAAGAAAAAGGAGTATGCTGTAGTAGTTTCTCGCTATCCATAACGACTCCAAATTTTCCATACAGCTATCTACCCAAATTGCAAATGAAACTGTCTTTGATGCCTGTCCTTGTCCTCTCATTCTTCCTTTAGTGCAGCCACATAGGCTGCTTGTTGGTTCCTTGGTAACCATGCCTAAATTCCTACTCCTTTGTAACTTTGCTCAGGCTATTCCTCCTTCAGCATGTACTCTACTAGGTTTTCACCTATTGAAATCCTACCTGTTGTTCTACTCAAATAATGACCGCGGCGCCCCCCCCCCCCCAAATGTAATTTATCTTTGTTTCTCCTCTAAGTCCTATGCTGGAGGATGTTGCTGTAACTTAGTTTTTAATTTTCTCTAGTATCAGGGAAGGTAATCATCATGCTAGCTGATACTTTGTTATACTGCATCTTTGGGTTGTCTCTCCCCAGCCTGGATATTCACAAATTTAGTTTAATATGTTGCTAGCCTTTGTAGGAAAACTGAACATGAGCACAGCCTTGACCAAATACAAAAAATAGTGTAATGCTTCTTCACACCCCAAACTGAATAAATTTAAGTGATTTAGCTCCTTAGCCATCAGAATTGAACTCTTAATACAGAGCTTCATGCCCCTTGGGTAATAGCTTTTGTTTATTTTGCTTCACTAAAGGTCGTAACTATAGTGACTACCTCAGAACTTAAGGGGTGGTGTTTGCTTTGTTCTGATTTTTTTTAATATTCCTTTTAATTTATATTCTTATTCAGATATTAGCAAGAAAATTATAGTGCAGTGATAGGTGATGGGAAAGATGGGTAACAGACTTTCTTCCTCATGGAAGTTTGCATTTTAGTGGAGATCAACCAGGAGAGATAGCGTGGTCATAGAAAGCATAAAACTGCATAAGGGAAAGGGAAGAGCCTTCTTAGCAGAGGGCAGAACTTGCACAAAGGTCCTCAGGTGAGAAAGTGACAGTATGTTGGGAGTGAGCCATTATATAAGAAGTTTGTAGATATAGTCATGCTAAGGAAATCAGATTTTATATAATGTTCAATGGTTGCTACAGAAGTAGGAATTTAAAACAGGAATGACCTAGGGCTGTGCTGAAATCGAATGTAAAGTGATGACATAGCTTGTGTCTTATATAGATATTATATAGCTATAAACAGCACTATGACTTGGAAATAGCTGTTTTGGAGATGGCTGTTGCTGATTGGAAAGGGGATGAGGGGGAAAGGAAGAAACAAAGATGAATTGGTATATTTATAACTTCGTTTCTTCTAGGTTTGTCTTATTATGTGCTTTTTATATTTGTGGTATTCCTGGGGTAGATTTTAAATTTAAACCCCAAAAGATGTTAAATGACTTGTTGATTTTGAATGATCCTAAAGGATTTTCTTTCTACATGCCTTTTTATTTTAGAAATCATTTGTTAAACAGAAAGCCTGTGGTGGTTTTCACCTGTTTATTTATGGTTAATATTCAGGTAAGCACTAGTGATTTTTAGTTTAATATGTGTTTTTTTTTTTCAGGTTAAAAAGAGAATGTTTCAGAAAGTTCCTAAATGAATTGTTTAGATATGAAATACATTTTTCCATATTTTAGAGACTTGAAAATGTGTTTTACACAGTTTGCTTTGTTGATAAAAAAATTTCTAGTTCTAGTTTATATGGCTATGTGAAGACTAGGGAAAAGAATTATGAGAAATCAAAAAAATGTTAAAGGAAAAGTGTAGGCAGGAATGAAGGGGAATAGGCAGGCAAGAAGAGAAAAGAAAACATGCCTTATTCATCTTGGTTATCTCTCCAGCACCCCACTCCCACCCCCCCCAGCCTTCATCTTGAATTTCTATCTTTGGTCTGTATGTAGGCTGTGCCAGGCAGAGCTGGTGGACTTATTCCTTAGGCCATCAGGGTGTACCTAGAAGTAAAATTTTAAAGTTGAGGCAAGTTGACCTTTAGAGAAAATCTTAATTGTACTCAATAGACATAGCACATGGCATGTACCTGTATTATGGAACTTACATTGAATCAGACAATTCCTTTAATGTTCTTTTTTTCTGCTTAAAATTTTGTATTTTGGTTGCACCATGGTGAAGTAGCGGTTAAATCAATTGTCTCTGAAGGAACTGCAAGCCACATACCCCTGGATTCGGATCATACTACCAGTGTGAACAATTAAATAAAAATAAAATGCCTCTTCTTCCACTCTCCTTCCTCCCCTGCCTGCCTACTTGCCTGCACCTTTCCTTTAAAAAAATTTTTGTTTTGTTTTTTGTTTCTGGCAGACCCTGGTGGCCTAGCAGAAAAGTCTACCGCTCTGGTCAGGTGCAGTCCACATACATCCCAGGGGACCCGGGTTCATGACCCCAGGGATAGGGGACGAACAACCAAGATGAACAATTAAATAAAATTTTAAAAAAATGCTTCTTTCAGCATGCCCTGATGGAGGAGTGGTTAGGTCAGTCACATCCTAAGGACATAGGCCACATACCCCTGTTCACATCCTGGTTCCAGGGAAAGAAGAACCAATGCGAACAACTAAAATAGAAATAAAATACAATGCTGCTTCTCTCTCTTCCTGCTTGCCTTCATGCATACCTGCCATTTTCCTTAAAAAAAAAAAGTATATATATGTATATATGTGTGTATATAGATAGATAGATACAGATGTATTTCTGGCTCACCCCTGTGGCTTAGTGGCTAAGGTGTAAGCCATGTAAAGCCCAAGGACTCTGGTTCAAGACCTATGACTAGGGGAAAAGAAAAACGGGTTTTGGTTTTGGTTTTCATTTTTTTAAACAAAATAAATAAAAATGCTTCTCTCTCCTTCCCTCTCTCTCGGATTTCTGTGTAAAACAGGCAGAATTCCTAGAAGTAAAAAAACTCACTGAAGTCTCAAGTTTGAAAAAATGAATCATCCACTCTAAATCAGACATAAAATTGCAACCAACAGAAGGCACACAAATTTTAGTCTGTTAACTGTAACTAGTTTTACAAAGTCAAAAGTAACCTTAGGGAAGCTGTTGGTTGTAACCATGATAAGGGATAGTAAGGTTGTCCTCTCTTTCTGATAATTGTGATACAAAGGACCTTCCATGCCATGACCGGATTGTCATTTGACCACCCCCATATGATATTGCTACCTCTAATCTCTAAATCTTGCAACCATTTACCTTTATTTCTTTGGTTCCAACATGTTCTGCAATTTTGTCAGCAATGGGAAGGGGACTTAGGAGGGCTTTTCAGGTATTCCTGGTGCTCTTATTGTCTTCTGTGAATCTGTTGGTATAAACAGCTCTTAAAAATGGAAGAGCTTCACAAGTGTGGGTCATTTTGTGAAATTCCCAGATATTTGAGGATTTGAGGCAATTATTTAATGTTTAAATTGTTTACTTTTTTTTTTTTTTTTTAAGGAAAGATGTAGGCAGGCAGAAAGAGAGGAGGAGGAAGCATTTTATTTTATTTTTATTTACTGTTCATACTGGTTGTTACACTTACACACATACATACCACACTCACATCCAGGGCCTGTGCTTCTTCAGTGGTGATTGACTTGACTGCTACTCCACTGGGGTGAGCCGGTTTAAATCTTAACTGTCTACATGCCATGGAATCTAGAGGCCATGAGGGATCAGTGGCTCTTAGTCTCTGATTGAGGGCACCTTGTCTGCCACACTGTGCTGCGAAGTCCCTCCTCCCCACCAAGGATTCTGTAGCTCGAGTAGGGCAACTTGACAAGGAATGAAGACCAATAAGCAGGAGTGAGGAGGGAGAATCAATTGATTTTTTTTTTTTTTTTTTTTAAATTGTGTGTCTTTATTGTTCTCCACTGCCCAGGATGTGAACCTGTGGGAAACTACTACTCCACCAGGGTGCACTGTCTTGAGCTTTTTTTCTTTTTAAAGGCTATGCCCATTCTATTTTAGATGGTAAGGTAACTGTGGGAGACCTGAAAAGGGATGCTAATACTACTGTACAGAGAAGGACCATCTTCACACCTGTGAATCAAGCCAAATCTTGCATGGACCGGAGAATACCATAGGCAGCACATATCCCGTTTTAAATATTAAAAGGAACTCAAATCTAGAATAGAGGGGATGGATTACCAGTAATTTTGATCAGCATATAATTTAATGCTTTTGAATAAACCTTTGAGTTTCTTACCAGTAGTGTAAATGATCTGAATTTGCTTTAAATGCCATACACTGTCATTATGTTAGGATGGAAACTTGCGTATTTAAGAGTTAATGTTACCATAGCATGTAAACTACAAGTAGCCATTTGATTACTCTAAAACTCAAATCTAGAAAATGTTTTGCCTAAATGAAATTTCTTCTTTTGATCTTAACATTTGTGAGATTATTTTTAGGATTCCTTTAGGCTAAGATATTTTAGTTAGAAAGTTAAAGGGGGTCAGTACCTGCTAGTGGGAATTCAGATTATTCTAGAGTGTGAGCTAAGATCATAATAAATAAAGTGGGGCAACAAGACTTATGATAACTAGTCTGGAATGATAAATGAGAGCTGAAGGAGAACCATGGATCACCATGGACCATGGTGAAGAGGTTTGGTTGAATAGCAGACCAAGCAGTGCACAGGAGTTCTTTGTATGACAGACGTAAGTCAGGTTTAGGGAACTGGAATGCCTAAGTTTTTGTGTCTTCAAAAGAACTGAATAGAAACACGAATGGTAAATGCTGCCTTTGTTGTGTCTTTTAGCATTTTAGTTTTGTTAGGAATTTTGATGTATTGAGACCCAATACTGAACTCCGAGCATATATAGTGGAAGTAAACCATGATTCTTTTCTTGCTTACCATAGTGAACAAATTAAAACAATATTAAGGGAACTTAAAAGCAAGAATGATCAACTGAGGGTTCAGGGAGACAGTCTTTCAGCGGGTTCTTGAAGGATCAGAATAAGTATGAGGTTTAAGAAGAGGTGGTAGTGCTTGCTGGAGAAAGGCGTGGAGTTATTATTAGGAGTGAAGGGCAGCGAGCTAGAAAGGAAGATAATCCTGAATTGTAAATGACTTCCTATACTTCATAAATGAGTTTCATAGTGGGAAGTTTTAAAGAAGAAAATTATGATCTGCTTTAGTTTTCATTCTGGTGTGGGACTGGGTAGAGAGCATTTGGAGTGTGGCACTAATTAAGGGCTGTTATAGAAGAAGGGACTGAGAAGCAGAACTGAGATCAAATGCTTTTGAGAATGTAAAGTGGCGACCAACAGTCTTTACTAGGCAGTTGTGGAAGTGAGGAGAATGACCAGGAATGACTGAGTGTTCCTTTAATTGAGAGAATAAAAGAGAATCTGTGTGAAGGGGTTGATTGTTTTCAACAGAGAAAACTTTTTTTTTTTTTTTTGATTTTTACTTGAAAGGTAGATTAGTAATCTGATTGGTTTCTTATTGAGAAGAGAATTTGGGGCTAAATACATAGATTTAAGAGTCTAAAATTAGATGAGCAGAGGTAATGAGCTGAACTCCTTAGCAGAGACTCAGCCACAGTCATTTGTGATTGTACTAATGCCCAGGGATGGAAGGGAGATACCCAAGGTCCTCAGTATCTGTGCCACTGAGTGGTAAAGAATAAAACAGCTTCATTTGAGAGAGATACTTAGCCAATTTCTTGGAATTGGTTTTTACCACCCATTTTGTTATGTTTCTAACTTTTTACTATGAAAAATTTCATTCGTATGTACAAGAAGAGTATATGAAATAAGAAAACCCTTCAGTATCTATGTATTTATTCCCTTTAAAAACTAGATTACCACTGTCTTTGAAATTTTTCCCTCAGCCATTTTTTTTGTTTAGAATTTCTTCCAATTTTAGTTTATTGCCTACACATACATATTGTATTAGTATGCTGAGGATACTGTAACAACATACCACAGACTGTATGACTTAAACAATAGAAACTTAGTTTCTCACATTTCTGAAGGCAAAAGTCTGAGATCTAAGTGTCAACAGGGTAGGTTTCTCCTGATGCCTCTCTCTCCTTGGCTTTTAGATGATTGTCTTCTTCCCTGTTTCTTCACAGTTGTCTTCCCTGTGTGAATGTCTGCATCCTAACTTCTTTTCTTCTAAGGGCACTAGTCATACTGGTTTAGGGGTCACCCTAATGACCTCATTTAATCTTACTTACCTAATCTCCAAATATAGTCATATCTAGAAGTACTTTTAATCAGGGTTTCAGTATAGGGGGTGGAGGGACAAAGTCAGCTCATACTTTATACATGTAATAACTTCTCCTTCTTAGTTCTGCAATTTACTTTTCTCACTTAAAGTAGTTTCAGCATGTTTTTAGATCAAAAGATACATATATCTTCCTGAGGCGGCTAGAATATTAAGTTATTTAGGTTTTGCATCCTATTCGATATAGCAAGAAATAAGGTGAATTGGGAATGACCATTTGGTCAACAACAAACAGTGTCAGTCAAGAGGTTATGCTGCTTTGTTTCTTGCTCTTCTTTTTGCCTTTTAATGCATCATTAGTTTTATTTATTTCAATGTTTATTGCAAAAACTTTAATTTGCAAAATAGTATGAGCCCATATGTGCAGGTTCTTCATTCGTCAAGTATGTGACAGCACAACCTGCCCATCACCAAATTACCAAAAGTTATCTACCACTGTACATTGGATCCACACACCCCTTGATCCTGCCCTCCAACCCCCTTCCCCAAGATGCCAACCCGGGTTCTTGGGATGTATGTGGACTATGCTGTCAGGGCATGCCTGTATCACCACCTTTACTGTTCTCCTCACCTTGGAGTACACTTTGACCTATCAACTTTGTCATGACAGTTATTGATCATACTTTATTTTCCTTCCAGTCTCTGCCTCAATTTTTTTTTTTAACAAGATTTTTTTTTTTTTAATGAAAACATGGAAAGTTTACATATAATTGCGAATTACATTGGGCACTAACTGTGAAGGGGTCGAGTATTCTAAAATGTACCCTGGGAATAAGAGCTGAGTATCGAAAGAAGGAATGTGTTGAAAAGATGGAATCTCTCCCTAACGTTGGGATTCTTGTCCTCTAGAGAAGGTGTGATTGTTGTCCATTGGTGGCAAAGAAAGTCATGTGTTGTCTTGGGTCAGGTCTAGTTCATGGAAAGTACACAGAAGCTGGCAGGTAAGAAAGGGGCACCAAGTTGTTGATGAGTTGTATTGATGAACAAGGACTGGAAGCAAGAAACGATGCTGGAGGTTTTAATTTGACCAAGGCTGGCAGACGACACCCATTATGGTGTATTTGCTGTCTTACTGTTTTTCTGTGGGGTTTCTTTATGCTTTATAGAGCATCCTTTAATTTTTTGAAAATCTGGTTTTGTGGCGATAAACTCCTTTAACTTTTGCCCGTCAGAAAAGATTTTTATCATTCCTTCAGTTCTAAATGATAATCTTGCCGGAAATAGGATCCTAGGTTGAAACTCCTTTTCTTTCATCACTTTGAATATATTATGTCATACTCTTCTGGCTGTAGAGTTTCATTTGAGAAGTCTGCTGACAATCTTATGGGGACTTCTCTGTATATGGCACATTTTTCTCTGACCTCTTTTAATAGTCTGTCTTGTGTTTTTGACATTTTTATGACAGTGTGTCTAGGTGTATTTCTGTTTGGGTTTCTTTTATTAGGAATTCTTTGAGCTTCCTGGATCTGGAGGCATGCTTCATTCTTCAAATTGGGGAAGTTCTCATCTATTAATTTCTTCAAATATGGTCTCTGCCCCCTTTTCTCTCTCTTTCTCTGGGACCCCTCTGATGCGAATGTTGTTCCTTTTGATGTTATCCCAGAGGTCTAGAATGTTGTCTTTGGTTCTTTGAATTTTTTGATCCCTTTGCTGATTTGCTTGGTTGAGTTCCTGTGTCCTATCTTCCTGATCACTGATTCTGTTGGAAGCTTCATCCATCCTATTGTTGAGTCCCTCTTTTGAGTTCTTTAATTCAACCATTGTGTCTCTTAACTGTTTGATGTCTTATTTTAATTCTTCTCTTTGCTTCCTGACATTCTCATTTACTGCCTCTACTAATTTCTGGTTTCCCATGAGTATATTAATCACAGTTACCCTGAATTCCTCATCAGGCAATTTACATACATCTGCTGTATTCAGATTTTCCCCTGGGTTTTTGATAGGATCCATCTTTTCATGTATATTTCTCTGTGCCTTTGCTCTATTTGGCGTTCTGTTTATATTTCTGAGGGTTCAGTTTCCCTGGCATTGTGTAGGTTTGACTTTCCCCGGGATTAGCAATCAGACTGCAATTTTGGATCTGTCCACAAGGTGGGGCTAGCTGGTAGTGTTGAGACTTGGGACTGCCTTCTCGCTGTAATCCAGCGGGTGGGGCATCCGATGGGCGGGATTTCCGGTAGGTGGGACTTTCGCTCAGTGGACCCCAGACTTTGAGGCGAAATGGTTGTGGGAGGGGTTTGAGCTGTTTGGTTGATTTCCGCTGATGGCTGCTCCCAGCACGATTTCACCACATGGGCTCCACCTCAGCTCCCAGTGCACTGCCCCTCCGTTAACCTCCTCCCAAGTTGACCCTCCATGGTTCCACGTCTCAGCCCTGCTAGGCCGGCTTCTCGCCTCAATATCTGGTCCTAAAATTCCTGGCCTCTGCCCCACTACATGTCTGGAGACTCCCGAACTCCGTCCCAAGTCCAAATCTGCAACTTAGCTGAGAACTGGCTCTGGGTATCCTCACCCACTGTTAGTCATTAGCTGTTCTGTCTCCAGCTGAAGTGCCGGTCATTTCTTGGTGTTTGACTCAGAAAAATAGGTGTTTTTGTTTTTGTTTTTTGGTGTCTGTAGGGAGCAACCTGAAAGTGCCTCCTATTGAGTCAGCATCCGGAAGTGGATCTTCTAACTATTTAATTGACAGTTTAGTTTTATTTTTTAACAGTTTTATTATTTTATTGCAGTAACTTTGTTTTACAAATTAAAATCATGTATAGCTTCCCCGTATGTACAGTTTCACCTTCTCAAATATATGTCAACAACACACCCTGTCCTACACCAAATCACCAAATGTTCTTCACCATCATCCAGTGGTCACTGCCACCACTTATCCCCTTCCCCATCCCATTCCCTGTTGGTAGCATCAGTCAGTTCTGTCGTCAGTGTTCAAGGATTCGTTTTGTTTTATCTGTTCCTTTCTTTTTTCCACATTCCACCTATGAGTGAGATTATTTCTTCTTTTGACTTATATCACTTAGCATAATCCCCTCTAGATCCACCCATGTTGGTTCGGATGGCAGACTTTCATCTCTTCTAAGGGCTATGTAAATGTTTTATTGTGTATACATACTATATCTTTATTCATCTGAGGTTGGGCACTTAGGTAGTTTCCAGTTCTTTTCTATTGTGTATAGGGCTGCTCTAAACATGGGGGTGCATAAATCTCTGCGAGTTAGTGTTTCGGTATCTTTTGGGTAAATACCCAGAAGTGGAATGGCAGGGTCATATTCATCCTTTTGAGCAATCTCTATACTGTTTTTCACAAGGGTTGCACCTAATTGGCAGTTTTGAGAGCAGGAATGCGGTTTTAATTTATTGTACCTCAAGTTCTAAGTACATAGGAAGGCCAGTGGTTATCTGGGTAAATGGATCATTAGTATTAAACCCCACTGAAACCATGCTAGTTTCCTGGTTCCTTGAGCTTTGCATGGTCTGCACCTTAGCCACCCAAGCCGCCTGAGCCACAAGGGTGCACCAGAACTGTATACTTTAAACCTTTCTTTTTTTGGGGGGGAAAAAAAAAAGGGAAAGAACCAGGCAGGAATGAAGGCGAGTAGGCAGCCGGCAGAAAGAGCGAGGAGGAAGAAGCATCTTTTTTTTTTTTTATTTAGTTCACACTGGCTGCTTTTCCCCATACCCAGGACTTGAACTCTAAGCGGTGTGTGATTTGCTCCTTTGGAGGTGATTGACCTAACCACTGCTCTGCCAGGGCTCACCGGATTCTGTACTTTAGGAAAGTTCAGGTGGGGTGCACCCTGGTGTACTAGCAGTTGGGCCACAGCCTCCAGTTGAGCATAGTCCACATATATATACCAAGGACCTGGTTTCGCATCCCGGATTGGGGAGCAACCAATATGAGCAGATAAATTTGAAAAATACAGTACTTCCTCTCTACCTGCATGTCTACTCACCTTCACTCCCACCTTTTTATATATATTTATATATAGAGGGGGCATTTCATAATAATAACTTCTGTTGCAATTAAAGTACAAAAAGTAAAGCAGTAAGCCTTTGCTACTGAGAATATGGAGAAGGAAATAAATCATTATATAGAAGAATGACTTATTATTAAAATGTTTGACAAACATTCGTATAAAGTAAAATTTTTTTCTTAATTTTTTTTTTCTTTTAAGGTATCCAAGCCCACCAATGGGATCTGTCTCAGCACCCAACCTTCCCACAGCAGAAGAAAATCTGGAATATGTACGGACTCTCTATGATTTTCCTGGGAATGATGCCGAAGACCTGCCCTTTAAAAAGGGTGAGATCCTGGTGATAATAGAGAAGCCTGAAGAACAGTGGTGGAGCGCCCGGAACAAGGATGGCCGGGTTGGGATGATTCCTGTCCCTTATGTTGAAAAGCTTGTGAGATCCTCACCACATGGAAAGCATGGAAATAGGAATTCCAACAGTTACGGGATCCCAGAGCCAGCTCATGCATATGCCCAACCTCAAACCACAACTCCTCTACCTGCAGTTTCCAGTACTCCTGGTGCAGCGATAAACCCCTTGCCATCCACACAGAATGGACCTGTCTTTGCAAAAGCAATTCAGAAAAGAGTGCCCTGTGCTTATGACAAGACCGCTTTGGCATTAGAGGTAAAATCTGCTGAGACTCTTTGGGGCTTTTTGACATTTGGTTTTCAATTTCAGTTTTATTTCATTCCTGAAAAGGAATGGCAGCCTATTTAATGTATATCCACATGGATAAGAGAATTGGGTGATTTTTGGAAAAATTCACTGTGAGTGTTCCACATGATTTTTTTTTAACTATTTTTTTTGTAGTGACTGATTTGGCACATTAAACTCAGATGTATAGGTTCCTCCTATGTGCAGTTTCCCCATTCCAAAGATACATGTCAACACTGCATATACCAAATCACCAAGCGTTCTTCACCATTTCCAGTGGGATTTACAACTGCTTGCTCCCCCACCCCGACTCCACAGCTGTGCTCTCCCAACATCCATTCCCAAATGGTAACTTCAGTTCTTTGCAAGTGTCCAAGGGTTGGTTTTGTTTCATCTGTTCCTTTGTTTTGTCTGTTCACATTCTGCCTGTGAGTGAGATCTTCTGGTACCTATTTTCATTCTTTGACTTACTTCACTTAGCATAATCCCCTCTATCCAATCATGTTGATTCAAATGAGAGGATTTCATCATTTCTAAGGGCTGTGTAGTATTCCATTCTGCATATATACCACATTTTCTTTATCCATTCATCTGTTGTTGGGTGCTTAGGTAGTTTCCAGTTCTTTGAAGTAAACATGGGGGTGCATAATTTTCTGCAAGTTAGAGCTTTTGCATCTTTCAGGTAAATACCCAGAAGTGGAATGCTGGGATCATATGGGGTTTCCATCTTCAATGTTTTGAGGAATCTCAAAAAATCTCTTTTCCATAGGGGTTGCACAAATTTGTGTTCCCACCACAATGTAAAAATGTTCCCTTTCTCTGCATCCTTGCCAACATTTGTTGTTTCCAGAATTTTGGATAACAGTCAGCCTCTCCAGGTGTAAGGTGATAATCTCATTGTTTTTTTGATTTGCATTTCCCTGAGAGACAGTTGGTAGAAACATCTCATCCTACATCTATCCTCTTTGGGAAAAATGTCTCTCCAGTTCCTCTTCCCATTTTTTGATTGGGTTGCTTGTTTTACTGTTAGTGAGTTCTATGAGTTCTTTATATTAAGCCCTTATCAGAAATATTAAAAAAAACACAAATGTCTTCTCCCAGTTAGTAGGTTGTCTTTTGTTTTGGTGATGTTTGCTTTCAATGTAAGGAGGCTTTTTAGTTTGATGTAGTTGTTTATTTTTCGTTTTGTTTCCCTTGATGCTGGAGTTGAGTTCCGAAAGGCCTCTCTAAGACTGATGTCATGCGATGTTTTTCCTATGTTGTCTTTCAAGAATTTTATGGTTTCCAGTTTTATGTTCAGTCTCTAGTCCATTTTAAGTTAATTTTTGAGAATGGTGTTAGAGTAATCTAGCTTCATTCTTTTCATGTGGCTGTATGGTTATCTCAACACCATTTATTGAAGAAAGTTTCCGGTCTCTCATGCTTTTAGCTTCTTGTGATAGAGTAACTAGCTGTATGTGAGTAAATCAGTTTCTGGTAATTTAATTCATTTCCACTGGTCTGTGCCTCTTGTTATTCCAGTACCATACTGTTTTGAGCACTATCACTTTGTAGTATAGCTCAATGTCTGGGGGTGTAATCCCACCAGATTCATTATTTTTTCTCATAATTGCTTTGGTTATTTGGGGCCTTTAATTGTTCTATACATTTTTTAAAATTATTTGCTCATTTCCTGGAAATAAGCCCATGGGATTTTAGCAGGGATTGCATTAATCTGTAGATTGCTTTAGATATGATCATCGTTTTAACAATGTTGATTTTTCCCAACCATAAGCAGGGAATGTCTTTCCATCTCTTTGTATCCTCTATTTCTTTTAATAAAGACTTGTAATTTTCGTTGTACAGGTCTTTTATCTTTGTTGTTAAATATATTCCAAGATATTTGATCTTTTTTCTATTTTAAATTGATTTCCTTTTCTTCTAGTGTGTTGTTTTTTTATAAGGATACGACAGATTTTTTTTGTGTGTTGATTTTGTAGCCTGACACCTAATAGTATTCATTGATTGGTTCTAGTAGTTTTTTTGACAGTTTCTAGGGTTTTCAATGTATATAATCATGTCTGCAAATAATGAGTTTTACTTCCCCGTTTCCAATTTGTATTCCTGTTGTTTCTTTTTCTTGCCTAATTGCTTTGACTAAGACCTCCAATATGATGTTAAATAGCAGTGGTGAGAATGGACAACTTTGCCTTGTCCCTGACCTTAGAGGAAATGCTTTCAATTTTTCATCTTTGACTATATTGGCTGTGGGTTTATCATATATGACCTTTATTATGTACAGGTATGTTCTTTCTATCCCCATTTTATGCAGCATTTTTATCAAATGGGTGTTGAACCTTGTCAAAAACTTTTTCTGTGTCTGTTGATATGATCATGCAGTTTTTTCTCCTTGCTCTTGTTGGTATGGTGTATTACATTAATAGATTTACATATGTTGAACCATCCTTGCATCCTGGGATAAATCCTACATGTTCATGAGGATTGATCTTTTTGATGCATTGTTGGATTCGGTGTAGCAGTAGTTTGGTCAGTTGCCTCTGAAGGACATAGGCCACATACCCTGGATTCAAATCTCAGGTCATGGAAAATAACCAGTGTAAACAACTAAAATCAACTAAAATGAAAATAAAATAAAATGCTGCTTCTCTCCTCTCCCTGCCTGTCTGCCTGCTGACTTCATTCATGCCTGTACTTTCCTTTAAAAAACAAAACTCTCGGATCTTACTTTTTTGGTGGGGTGGGGTAGACAGGTGCAGACCGGAATGAAAGTTGAATTGGGAGGCAGGCGGGAAGAGAGAGAGGAGAAAGAAGCATTTTATTTTTTTATTTATTTGTTCACACTGTTTATCCTTGAACCCAGGAGTATCTAGCCTGTGTTCTTTGGAGGCGTTGACCTAACTGCTATTCCACCAAGGTTCACCTCAGACCTTACTCTAATTAGAGATTTTGTAAATTACAATAGCATGAGCTACAATCACATTCCACTTGAGGATGTTTGGATGAATGATGGACAGCTTATATAGTGGTGGTCCCAAAATTTCTATTGCCTAGTGACATCTTTTGGAAGGAAAATAGACAGGAATGAAAGCAGGTAGCCAACAGGGAGGAAGGAAGAGAGGAAAAGCATTGCGTTTATCTAGTTGTTCATTTTACTTGTCGTCCCCAAACCCCCAAGAACCTAGATCAGTGGGCTATAGTGGAATGTGCCTTAAGAGTTAAGGCATGGGCGTAACCCTTGGCAAGCTGCCAAGTGACATACAGCCATTAAAGCATCATAGTATTTTACACCCATAGCCTCATACATCTCATATTTACTGCTGTCTTTTGATAGCATTTTTTCTATTTATGCTTGATTTAATCTTGTGTTCTTTTGTTCATCACGGCCCATATGGCATACAAAATTCAATGATAATGTTGTATTCATACAGTGGCACAGTTGTCTAGTGATGCATTTCAGAGAACATATCCTTGTCATTAAGTGGTACATGACTGAAATTTGAACTATTTAGTTATTTTAAAGAGAGGAGGGAGGGAGGAAGGGAGAGTAGGAAGAAGTATTTGTGTTTATTTTGGTCCCTGCCTCTGTTCTTGAATCCCTGTCTTTACATGGTCCACAGTCCAGCTGTCTCAGCCACCTGAGCCACAAGCATGTGCCACGTCAAATCTTTTCATCACCAGATCATATTCTAAGTAAACATTACCTTAATTTTTTTCAAAAAAAACTTGTATTTATCATTTTCAGGAATACAAGTAATTTTTTAAAGGAAAGGTACAGGCAGGCAAGAAGAGAGGAGGAAGAAATATTTATTTTATTTAATTGTTTCATCTTGGTTGTTCCCCCTGACCTTGGGTCTCGAACCAGGTCCTTGGGATGTTTGTTGACTATGTTTGGTTCTTTTATCTGCTAGGCCACCATGGCACGCCAGTACAAAGAAATCTTAAAGACCAGTGTTGATGAGCCTGTGAGAGCTGAGGGATAAAGCTATCACAGAAGGTAGCAGTTTGGTGAGACAGCTTATAAACTCAGGTGACTATATACCACATCCCATGTTGGGTCTAGGAGAGAAAGGACAAATGGATCTGAAAAATAAAGTAAATTTTTTTAATTCCTATTTTTGAGCTTACCCTGGTGGCTCAGGCAATAAGTTGGTGGCTGTGGCATAGTCCTTGTAAAACCTAAGGACCCAAGTTCTTGTGACCTAGGTATAGGGGGGAACAACCAAGAAGAATAGCTAAATAAATAATAATGCTTCTTCTTTCTTCCTGCCTGCATATTTGTCTTCATTCCTGCCTGCTTCCTTCTTTTTAAAAAAAAATCCAATTTTTAGAAGAATGGTCCCATGTTTTTTTTAAAACTGAGGTATAAAATACATAGTGAGATGAGCCCTGAATATTGTATTTACTACAAATCCCAGCTTTTAATTTATTGAAAATTTGTGATAAGTGCTTGTGAACCACAAATTACGACATTATCATTATATGCTTACACTTGAATAGTTAGTATTAGCAAGTTACCTATATGTTAGGGAAACTGACATAAAGTTAGTGATTGTTCTATGTATTCACCCAAAGGTCAGTGTAGGGCAGGTTGGGAAACAGCCCAGGTGCATGGCAAAAGGATGAAGTAATTGAGCCTATTGTTTAAAAAAAGCTAAACTTAACCCACAAAGACTGCTTACACACAGATAAAAGTTGATTACAATTTATATATGTTTTCTACTTGTTATCCTCAAATTTTTTTTTGGACCAGGAGTAATAATTTAATTGGACTACACCCAAAGGTTTGTTTTTAGAATCTGTGATTACTTACCACTTACCTCTGTGAGTACTTACCTCTTGTGTTGCCTGTAAGAAAAAGGTGAAAGGCTTGTAATAGGACCAGGGTTTGGGAAATAACAGTACTTTTACACTTCCCAGTAGAAGAGGAAAGAAACCAGAGGAAGCTACCTCCATACATCGATAACTGGCCTTTTCACTTCCACATTCACCTACCCATACACCTGCCCCTTTGCAGGCACTTGTCTCTCTACCCTAAAATAACTTGAGGTGTTCTGAGTTCTAAAGAACTTCCAGTTTGCTCAGTGGTTTGAGCCATTTTTGCCATCATAGGTACGGGAAGTTAGGAACGGGAGAGTTTAGTGTTAGGTGTCTCATTATTGGTATACCAAGGTGAGCGCCAAGGAAGTTGTTGAGACTTCTGGTCAGAATTCCAGACCCTCAAAAGGAACTTAGGAATGGGGTCTGGGTTCTTACCTGAGCTAGGGTTTAAAATCCTCACTCCATTTAGCTTGTTGACCCTGGGCTCTAAGATATGTATTTGAGAAAGATGTGTATCTCCTGTGTGTTGGTTGTAGAGAAAAAGGCCAGGTATTGTAGAGGAGATCTCTCAGATCTTGGTTAGTGGTTGCATAGATAGGTGCCTGAGAGAGGCTACGATGAAGATAAAGACCCAGTTAATGGGTACGTGTGTTTAAAGGAAAGGTGCAGGCAAGAATGTAGGTGAGTAGGCTGTCATGAAGAGAGAAAGACCGGAAGAAGCACTTTATTTTTATTTATTTGTTCACACTGGTTGTTCACCCTGGCACTGGGTCTTGAAGCTCTGGGACCTTAGGATTTATGTGGGACTGCTTCCAGGGTATACTCGACCACTAGGCCACCAAGGTGCTCCCCTAATGATGTTTATTTTAAGATAACCCATATATTTGGTCATTACATAGCTCTTACAGTTTCTCAGATCCAAGGGCGAGATCTCTACACCTGAGTTTTCTCATCACACTAATCCAGTCATCTAAGTTTCATCAAAGACTTGGAACTTTGCCAAGAGACTATAAGTGGAACCCAAGAAATATATCTTTGCTAAATTCCACTTAATGATATTTTTTCATTCTGTGTGTTTAAATGAGACTATAACATAAGCAAATATTTTGATGGTTATGTTATCTGCTAAAACTGTTAGAATAGTGGTACTTACCTGATCTTGTTTAAAACTACTGTCTTGGGATTGTTGCAATTAGATTACTAGAAAAAGTATTAAAATTAAAGTGAGGAAAATGAGATAGAACAAAATGTACTAGTAATTGAAACTTTTTTATTCCCCTTGATAATATTATTACTCCAAGTGAATGATAATGACTTTGATGAACTTCATTCAATTCTTTCACAAGTTATTTTCATAAAACTGATTTTCAGAAGATTCCTCAAAGTAAGATTTTAATTTTTTTAATTTTTATTTTTTCCCTCTTGCTACGGATCTCAAATCTGGGTCCTTGGGCTTTACATGGTCTGCACCTTAGCTGCCGGAGCCACAAGGGTGTGCCAGAAAAGTAAGATTATTTTGAAACGGGTCTGTGTTTAGCCATTTTCCTCTCCTGCTTACCTCTTTTAGGAAAAATGTTCATGCTTGGGATTTATTTGATTTGAAGAACACTTAGTACCTGTGTAAGATGAATTGTGGTGAATTTTCCTGTTCCTTAGAAGCAGCAGAGCTCTCTTCTGTGTGCTTGGTATGATAGGGCTGGAAGGTCTCCTAGGAAGAAGGTTCTTAATAGATCATTGACTAGAAGAGAATGTTTGGAGCTAGAGTGCTATTGTTATAAATTACTTATAGTCAAAGTTGTGTTCTCTGCCACAGTGGAGAAGCAAAGTGGTTAGGGAAAGATCATGGATCTGTATTCAATTCCTTGCTTGGGTGAGTTACTTAAATTCTCTGCACCTAAAAGGTATCCTGATTCTAAGATTTGATGTGATCTTGTTCATTAATCATGCATTCATTTACCCAGCCTGTGGCTGGATAGCCAAAAACTAGTGTGGTGAGCATTATGATAACACAGTAGTGCAGGAGAGTATGGGGTGGGGGTAGGAGTAGGCAATAGTGTGGGTGAGTATTGGTCTGAGAAAGCTTCCTGAAGGCCAAGTGTCTAATTGAGCATTCCCCTATAGTGTGTTTAAGAAAAGTGACATGAGGTGTAGAGGTCTGTGGGAATCAGAGTTGATGGAACAGATACTGTGGAGGAAGAATGACAATTTCTCAGACTGCAGGTGAGGCTTGAGTCAAGCTTCTTAGAAATTGATTCATGATGGAATAATATAAATCAAGGAGAAAAAAAGTTGTAATGATACCTTACATCATTTTGTCTAACCATCTTCCCAATGCTGTTAGCTTTCTACAGTATCAAAATCCATTGGCCTTCCAGTCTCAACTTGGACACCTCTCATTCCTTCATCAAAGATTATTATAGAGTGCTTATTATGTGGTTGATATTGTTATAGGATCTTGGAGTATAGTTGTAAACAAAACAAAGGTCTCTGTCCTTGTGGAACTTCTGCAGCTTGCAGTCTCATGAAGTGATTCCTTCCAGATTGGATGACTCAAGTGATAAGAAAGTTCTTACATTCTAACTCCACGAGGGAGAAACAAGCCATTACTGTTTCCTTCCTATGTTTGCCTAGCCCTATATTTGAACTTCTGCCCCTACAGTTGACCCGCTGTAGAGTTTTTTGGGTTTTTTCTTCTCTGGATCTTTTAAAATCCTAGATAGGTCATCTAGCATATTGGTTATAACCACCATCCCTCCGCCCTCTCAGTTTCATGTTAACTTTAGCTAACATGTTAGCTCTTAGCTAAAGCATGATCCAGATCTTTATACTAAAGTGCTCTTCTGCAGCCTCTTGTCTGTATTTCATACATAAACTGTACAGTGATGAGTATCTGGCGTAACTTGTTCTTGGTTCAGCTGTGCTGACTTCCAAATACCCCTTTCCCATTCTAAATCCTCATAAGTCATGTTTGCTTATTGCATCCAGAATTTTGTCCAGGTTTGATTTCACCTTTTAGGTTTTTTTGTTTTGTTTTGTTTTTAATAAAATTTGCCATCCCTATTTTAAAAGAAACCAAGAGATTTGATTCTCCATTGGTCTGCCAGTGTCCTCTTATGAAATCCTCTGACAGTAGACCATGTTGGATGGATTCTTAATTCCTGCTTGCCATTGTGTTTGGTCAATACATAGGTATCTGTCTTTCTCGGTGTAAGGACATTATTTCATCTTTGGTGCATGTTCTTTTTATGACACTCAGTTCTCTATGTGAGCTCATCCCAGCATTAAGATACTTGCTCTTTGTTTTCATTGGGGTCACCTGTGATTGCGTTATTCAAATTCCTTCTTGGAAACTAATCATTGGGCCCTTCCTTAAGTCCGCTTCCTTCACAGACTGACCTAGACTTCTCATTACTACTTCAACCGGTTTTTTTTTTTAACTTTGGTGGTTAGAATTAAAATCACTTTAGCAGTTTCTCATAACTTCTTACTGAGATGTATGCAGTGGAAGTCTAGGCTTATTAGTTCTATTTGTATTTTTAACATCTTGGGGATTACAGGAATAAAGGTGAACTCAGGCAGGCAGGAAGAGACAGGAGGGGAAGAAGCATTTTTTATTTATCTTATTTAGTTGTTCATCTTGGTTGTTCCCACAGCCCTGGCACTCAAACCTGGGTCCCTTGTGATGCATGTGAACTGTGCTGGCCAAAGGTGGTTGACCAAACCACTATTCTTCCAGGGCTTGCCCACATTTATCATTTTTAAATGTACAGTTCAGTAGCATTAATTACCTATGGTGTTGTGAAACCGTCACCACTGTCTTACTTCCAATTTTTTTTTTTTTTTTTTTAAATTGTTCTCACCCAGGTCTTGAACCTTGGACCTTTGATATGTATATGGGATTGCTCTCAGTGTGTATTAGACTGCTAGGCCACCAGGGCACGCTGCTTTAAAATTTTTTCATTACCACAGAAACTAATGATTAAGCAGTAACTTCCTACTCTCCCTCTTCTAAGCTCCGTATAAACTTCTAATCTACCTTCTCTGTATGAATTTGCCTATTCTGGATGGAATCATACAATATTTATCCTTTCTATCTGGCTTATTTCACTTAGCATAGTGTCATCCTAATGCCACCCTGGACATAGTCCATATACATCCCAAGGTCCTGGGTTCAAGACCCAGGGCCAGAGGAACCACCAAAGTTAAAACCTAAATAAAAATAAAGTGCTTTTTTCCTCCTCTTAAAAAAATCCTCAAAAACCCACCACCTATTCAGGCTACTGCCTAAAACAACCAAGGTGAAACATTGAGCCAGTGTCCCTCTTTCACAGTCCAAAAAACATAAGCAAACCTGACCAAAATCAAACATCCTAAGGACAACTCAAGCCCCCTTATAAGCTACACATGCAGACAATATGAGGAGGGAACTTCAGGTTGTAGACATTGTAGACAGGGTATTTATTCTGCTCAAAGCACTGGACTTGGTTCTATATTGGATACTTAAGATAAAGTTACAACTTGATTAGAAAGAACTACCTGAAACTAGGAATCAAGATCTACAAAATGTAAACAATCTCTTGTCTATTTAAAAACAGGCATAAGGTGCTACAGTGTGGTGGTCCATGTTACGAACTTTGGAGCAGAGCAGGATGGCTTGATAATCTGATGTTGCCATGTTTAATGGTATATATGATCAGGCTCAGGTTGCCGAGTCTCAATTTCTTTCTGACTTTAGAAGCTTCTTACAAAAAAAAATGAAGTACTATGGATCTTGTTAACCAGAACACCCTAATAGGTGAATGGTAGCCTGTTACTGGAGTGGAGATTCCTGAATAGAGCTCATTGCCATTTCCATGCATATGCCATATACAGTCACTGCCTCTAGAATTATTCTGAGAAGAACTGGAATCAGCATGGAGAAGAATAACACTTCATTAATCAGTTAAGTTTTCAAACTTGTCAGTAACAAGGGTCCTCTCAAAACTGCTGAAAGGCTAGGATGGCTAGGATATTAGAATGAAATGAGATGTGGGCCTGAAAACTGGGTGTCTAATAAATTATTGGAATGAATACTAGGCATCTGAGGGAGATAACAGAATGATAGAAAAGGTGAGTCAAATACTGAAAACTGCCAAAAATATTCAAACCTTATCCTTCCAATTACTTGTGATTCTGACGGTCTTTACAGGATACCACCTTCTACAAGATCGTTATTCCATGTTTAACTATGCAGAAAATTAGCATCTCTGTTCTCATATGAGAGAGAATAATCCACTATCCACATGTGGTAGATAATAAAGGTTTGTTATACAACAGTATCAAAACCATCAACAGATTGGTGGCTGCCAGAGGCAGCTGGAGATTTTTTTTATTGCGGTAACTTTTTACACATTAAAATAAACTCATCTATATAGATTCCCCACATGTGCAGTTTCCCCATTCCTCAGATATATGTCAACATACCCAGCCCTCCACCAATTCACCAAGTGTTCTCCTCACTGTCCAGTGGGTTCCACCACCACTTGCCTGCCCTCCATCCCCCTTAGTCCCACTTCCCATTGGTAACCTCAGCTCTACTGCAAGTGTCCAAGAGTTGCTTTTGTTTCACCCGTTCCTTTTTTTTGTCTGTTCACATTCCATCTATGAGTGAGGTCATCTTGGTATCTATCTTCTTTTGACTTATTTCACTTAGCATAATCTTGTCTAGATGCGCCTATGTTGATTCAAATGACAGGATTTCATCTTTTCGAAGGGCTGTATAGTATTCCGTTGAGTATATATACCACATCTTCTTTATCCATTCATCTGACTTTTGGCACTTAGGTAGTTTCCAGTTCTTAGCTATTGTGAACAGAACTGTAATAAACAGCCCTATGAATTAGTGTTTTTGTATGTTTTGGGGAAACACACAGAAGTGGGGTGGTGGTATCACCTGAGATTTCCATATTCAACTTTTTGAGAACTCTCTATACTGTTTTCCATAGGGATTGCATTAATTAATACCATCTTTTTTTTTTAAAAAAAAAAAAGGTGTGCACAGGAACGAAGGCAAGGACGCATGCAGGCAGACAGGGAGAGGAGAAAGCACTTTATTTTATTTCGTTGTTCATCTTGGTTGTTCCCCTGGTCCTAGGTCTAGAACCTGAGTTCTTGGGATGTATATGGACTATGTCCAGGGTGGCACATACATCCACAAGGACCTGGGTTCACATCCCAGTTCTTTGTTAGGCCACCAGGGCACACCCAGTTTTTTGTTTTTAAGGACGGGTGCGGACAGGAATGACAGCAAGTAGGCAGGCAGGCAGGAAGTGGGAGGAGGATAAAGCAAAGAAGCACTTTATTTTTGTTTAGTAGTTTATCTTGGTTAGTACCCCTTGCCCTGGAGCACAGACCCAAGTCCTTGAGATGTATGTGGACTGTGCTCTTGACTGGAAGCAGTGACTCCAAATAGTATTCCACCAGGGTGCACTAAAATGTGGTTTTTAACATCTTAAGGTATACAATTGTAGATTGCATTTCTAGCATATCATATCTCTGTATAGAATCTGTCATGGCTCATATCTGAAAAAGAGCTTGGCAAGTTTGAGAAATTGAAAGGAAGCCCACGTGGAGGGGAGGATCAGATAGGCATGAAATTAAGTCAGAAATGGGAAGAATTGGGAACTAGATCAGGCATAGCCTTAAAGGTGGGAGTTGGGATTTTGCTTTAGTACAGAGAAGGTGTTGGTACAGGAAAGGAGTTTAAAAGCAGAACGGTGACCCAGTTCTCTTTGTGTTTTCAAAAGATCTGTCTTTTCTGTCCTTAGGCCCTTTTGCCTGCCACTTCTGTCCTCCGGAATCTAGTTCCTATGTTCAATCCACCCATCCCCAGTATCTGGGGTACATTAGCTCTAGATTTATCTTCTTACTTTTCCCTGATTCTGTAGACTTCTCCGGAAAATAGTTTACAAGAGATCTGTGACATAGAGTACAAAATGAACAAAGCAAGTTTATTCCTTCAGAAAGTTCTGTGTGGTAGTGGTTTGTATGTTGCGGGCAAGGAGGTGACTGGAGGAGCAGAGACTCATTAGGCAAATCTGCTAGACTCTTGGAGGACAAGGGATCTGACCACATAGAACTTTGCTCCCACAGTTGCCAAATGGGAAGTATCCACTTGGCAGAGTTCTTTTAAGAGTACTACCAAAAAAAAAAAAAAAAAAAAAGAGGGTGGAAGCAGTTATGTTTGCCACCTCTGACCAAGCTCAGCCCGCACACATCCACAAGGACCTGGGTTCACATCCCAAGGCTGGAGGGAACAATCAAGCTAAAATAAAAATAAAATGAAAATACTTTTAAAAGAAGAAAAAGAGGAATGGAGCAGTGGGGCGTGAGGAAGGTAAATAACCTCTGGCAGCATCAGAGGTAGAGTATTGCACTTGAGCCATTCCTTGGTGTAACGGTAGGAGCAGTAGCCAATGTGTGGTGGTATAGGTCCTGTCTTAAGACAAGAGAGTTATGGGGGAGTTGGACAATTAGCCAAGGGTAGTATCAATGTGAAAAGTGGGAGAGGGCTACCTGGGCAAGGTTTTCATAAAAGTGAGACTTTGTTCTCTTCCACATTTATCAAATATCAGCTAAGACAAACTAAGATTACAAACTTAAAGTAAAATGTATTTTTTCTTGGCATCTAGAGTCCAGCTGAAGATTGAGAAGGCATAGGTTAAAAAAAAAATAACAGAATTTCAAGGAATTTTCAAATGAATCGTGTAGAAAAAATTTCAGTCTTAAAGAGAAACTTTTGATCCCCAACATCTGTCAACAGCACCCAGCAGCTCAGAATTGCCTAGCTTTGTTTCTTTTTAGTCTCAGCTCATTCTTGCTCTAGCCTTTTTTAAATCATATTTTCAGAGTCAGATCTGTCTGAGTGCCCAGCTTCCTACAGACTACCCAGGTATCCTTGGACAATTATTCTTTCCATAGGGCACAGAGTCAGTGTTTTTACTCACTTGAGTGTTTGCCCCCCTACCACCTGCTCCTTCCTTTCCTCACCATGTCATCACTACCAGTATATACCCAGATAGTCTTCCTTTTTTGTTTGAATACTTAATCATGATTTGTTTATAACTATTAACAATAGATGTTAATTTGACAGCAATAATTTTCTATCCATCAGTTCTTCTTATTTCCTATTTCAGTGTTTTAAAAATACAGTCATTCCTTTTTAGGTATAAAGGAAATGAGGAAATTATATGCTTCTACATGTTGAAGAGAAAAAAAAGGCTTCTCATCCTGATGGCCACATCATTCTCCAGACATGAGACAACAGGTTCCTGCACTGAAAGACTCGAAGAGGCCTAGCAGAGATGCAGTGCAGCGTTCAGGGAAGGAGGGCCCAGCTGTAAAGGGCTGACATTAGTAGCATTCCAGTAGCTCTTGCAACAGGATTCTCCATGCTCACTTAGGCCCAATTTTAACTTGTATATTACATTTAAGTTTTGGCAGGTTAGGTCAGTTGCCTCTGAAGGACCCAAATCACATACTTCTGTATTCAAGTCCCTGGTCCAGTCGGGGACACAACCATTGTGAACAACTAAATAAAAATTAAGTGCTTCTTCCTCCTCTCTTCATGCCTGCCTACTACTCACTTTCATTCCTGCCTACTACTCACTTTCATTCCTGCCTGCACCTTTCCTTTAAAAAATAAATAAATTTAAGTTTCATTATTATGTCTGTGCTTAAATAGTCTTGTTACCTTCAATGGAAAAAGAATCAGATTGGATACAAATTATGATTGCAGATTTCCGTTGACTTTAGCTTCCAACTACCTGATTTCTCTAAAATTCCTGTTATAGCTCAAGGGTTTTATTGCAATACATCTTTCCTTATATGCAGACCCAGAAAATGTCTTTACTACAAACAGAAATGTGATCATTAGAGTTTTCCTGTCCTGTTTTTTAAAGAGGAAGGCAAGCAGGTAGGAAGAAAGGAGGAAGAAACATTTTAATTTGTGTTTGTTTTGACTGTGCCCAGCCCTCAGGACTTTTGGCTTCACATGGTCTACACACTCCAGTTTACTGATTTAACAACCATCTGAGCCACCAGGGCACACCAGAGTTTTCCTGTTTTATGACTTCTGTATGATAGAAAAAGAATATACAAATTACGAAGCTAAACCCTTGGTTCACATCAAAGAATGTGATGTTTTTCATAATTATTAAAATGTGACTATCCCAGTTATAAATAGAAATAAAGTTCTCTTTCTGACATCTGTAAGAAGTATTTAGTTGGAAAGAGGGAGCAATACTTGGACTCGACGCACTAAACTTTAAAGCTAATCTATATTTAATAAGTGTAATAAAGTATGTCTTGGATACTTTAAGACTTTAATTCTTAAATTAGTTTATGCTTTTTCCACTGAAGTGTTTTACAACTTTTTTTTTTTTTTTTTTTTTAAGAAGAATGAAGGAAGGCAGACAGCAGGGAGGAAACGAGGAGGAAGCAGCATTTTATTTATTTAGTTGATCCCCTAATTCCAGGTCGTAAATTTGTGTCCTTGGGCTGTGCCACCAGGGCACAGCACAAGTTAAATTTTTTTTTCATATTTATTTTAAAGGAAGGGTGTAGGCTGGCAGAAAGAGAGGAAGGAAGCATTTTATTTTATTTTTAGCTGTTCACATTGGTTGTTCCTCCCTGACCTGGGACACAAACCTGGGACCCTGGGTTGTATCTGGAACTACTACTCTACCAGGGTGTACCCACAACTAAATTTTTATAGTACAAGTCCCCAAAATAGAATTCGCAGTTGTTAACTTTCTTGCATAAGAACGATTTGGTCAGTGGAGAACAACATGTATTAAGGTGGTCCCAGAACTCCTATTGCCTAATGATGTGGTAGCTGTAATAATGTTATAGTATTTTATACTGGTAGCAGCCTCGTGTGTCTTGTGTTTACTGAGTCTTAATAGCATCATTTCCCCTTGTGCTTGATTTAAAGTTGCATTCTTCTGTTCACCATGGCCCTTAAGCATATGGAATCCACTGGTGATGTCGCATTTACACAATGACAAAATTGCCAGTGTGTTTATCAGATTGTATAACAGTATATTGTGATAATAAAAGTTATGCGAATGTGGTCTCTCTTGATTATGTGATGTGAACATTTATCTATCTATATATATGTGTATATATATATACATATATATATATTTCTACCCCCACCCCCACTTTAAGATTTAGTCTTCAGGCACACCCTTGTGGCTCAGACAACTAAGGTGTAGACCATGTAAAATCCAAGGGATCTGGATTTGGCAGGGAGGTGGGGTGGCACACACAAATTTAGTCTTCAATTATTAATTAGTCAACCAACTTATTTCCGTGGAGACTGTGACTCAAGGTTGAAAATAATTGCCCATAATAATTTAATTTATAAATACCTACAGTTGGTTTTTGTTTTTCTCAAATACATGACAACAAAATCTGAATACTAAGTACCTGAATACTAAGTACTTTTTGTTTTGAAGCTTTTCATTGTATAAAGATTTAATTCTTCATTCACAGATTTTTATTTATTTATTTTTTTTTATAGGAAAGGTACAGGCAGGAATGAAGGCAAGTAAACAGGCAGGTAGGAAGAGAGGAGAAAGATCTAGTTGTCCATCTTGGTTGTACTTCCTAGCCCAGAACAAGAACCCAGGTCCTTGGGATGTGTGTGGACTGCTCTTCAGCCAGAGGCAGTTGACCAAACCACCACTCCACCAGGAAGGCACAACAGTTGATTAAGTCTTTACAGCCATTTTACAGTTGAGTCGAATTGGTCAGTCTAAATAAAGAAGTTTGGGTCCGAATTCAGACAGGAAACTTTTAGGCCAAAATAAAAATGTTTTAACTGAATTTACACGAGGCCAGTGAAACCTCAGGGGATGTGATAAAGTTCTTTTTCTGTTGTCATTTCGGTGAGTGCCCTGAGTGAACCAGAGCAAGAGGTTCCATTTGACAGTAGTAATGTTTTCTTTGTAAATACTGGGACTGCATTCTTATATCTGAATAGGTTTAGGGAGTTATATGTGATTTGATATGGCTGGGGCCCATACATCCCAGTGAGAGAATAGAGTGATAAAGTGATAAAAAGTGCAGATTGGGAAGGTAGAACTCTCAGAACCACAATCTTTGTTCACAGGGTAAATTACAGCAGTATTTACTTTTTCTTTTTTTAAGGAAAGGTGTAGGCAGGAAGAGAGAAAAAAGAAGCATTTTATTTTATTATTTCGTCATTCACACTGGTTGTTTCCCCCTGAAAAAAGGGACTTGATCCCAGAGGTATGTGGCCTGTGCTCCTTTGGAGGCAATGAACCTAATCACTGTTCCACCAGGGCACACCTTAGCTGTTCATCTTGGTTGTTCCCCTGGCCCCGGGTCTGGAACCTGGGTCCTGGAATGTATGTGGACTGCATTGTGGCAGACTTATCCACTAGGCCACCAGGTCTCACCTCAGTTGTATTCTTAATCAGAGAAAATAATTTTGGAGGGTGACATCATTCACCTACTAAATCTACAAGATAAAATCTCATGAATGGCAAGACCTGGTGTCTCTGGCTCTAACCTGGCACCTGGGCTGCAGACTATGTAAAGGCTATGGACCCAGGTTCAAGGAGGGTGGGGAGAACTTTCTTAAAAATGCTTTTTCTATGGTGTGCCCTTCATGGGGTAAATTACAAAGATAGGACAAGACATTAAGGGAAGAGGATGCCTTGATGAGAAGACCCTGGGAAGGAGAGATGAAGTGGTCCTACATGCAACTGACAGGGACACACGCAAGTAGGACCAGATGCAGCCTTTGTACCCCTGCTTCCTGATATAGATTAACCTTTGAAGTTGGAAAGGGCTCCAGCCTCTGTGGCGCTATTATCCTACTTATTTCGCTAGGAGATTGGTATATGTGATTCGGATCAAGGGTGATAATGTGTCTGAAAGAATAGACAGGTAGAAACCTCTGAAGTTTGGTTTCCCAGTGCACAGCATTGTTATCCATGGGGACTCATTTTCCTTCTCCATCCTCTTCATGTTGATATATGGTCACATCAGGACAAAATCAACAGTTGCAAACTGGTAGACATTGGCAAAGTATTAAGTTGTCTGCTTCCCAGTGGCATGACTCAGTCACCTAAGCAACATGTTTCCAAACCCCCCAGTAAAGGGAGCTATTCGACCATGCTTTCTTGAAAATGGGTCATCAGTGTGTTCTGGTGGCTCAAGCAGCTGAGATGCTGGCATGTGGACCATGTAAAGCCCAAGTTTCACAATCCAGGAATGGGGTGAAAAAACAAAGTGAAACAGCTAAATAAATAAATGCTTGCTCCTCTCTCTTCCTGGCTCCTCGCTTTCACTCCTGCCTGCCTGTCTTCTCATCTCTTAAAAAAAAAAAAGAGAAAATGACTGATCTTATGTTTGGGCCATAAGCTGTTGAAATACAGACATGAGTTTTCTGTTCACTGAGTTTTTCCCTCATCTTAGACATCTTTGTTTACTAGGTTTTGGTGTTTCTGCCTGAGTCTTAGACGTCTTATGAAATAATTCAAATGCATCTGTTTCAAAGACAGCCTTACTCTGTATTTGCCTCGGAAAACATGTCTCCTTTTCTCAGAGTACAGTGACTCACCTAGATCATGGAACACATATAAGACAGATTTGTGAGCACCTAGGAGTTAGAGCAGAGGAGCTGGGTAGGTCTGGTTTTCACACTGCACTGGTGAACTTCTGAAGCTACCTTAGCTCTGGATCCCTTGGTTACACCAGGCTTGCTAGACCAGTAGTTTCCCTTTTAGCAGAAGTTGCCTTTTTTTTCAAATGAAATGTCCATGGACCTTAATATATACCGATAGAAATATTTTATATGTATAGATTAATTTTGTGAAAATTACTTTTAAAAGCAATTTGGGGTGCCCCAGTGGCCTTAGCAGTCTGGTACACCTGGGAGCCGTCCCACATACATCCCAAGGTCCTGGCTTCAAGACCCAGGACCAGGGAGACAACCAATGTGAACAACTAAATTTTTTAAAGAGCAGTTGGGGGCGTGCCCCCGTGGAGTAGCAGTTAGGTCAGTCGCCTCCAAAGGAGCACATTGCCACATACCCCTGCGTTCAAGTCCTGGATCCGGTGGGAGGGAAACAACCAGTGTGAACAGCTAAATGAAGGTAAAGTGCTTCTGCCTATGCGTTGAGGGAAAAAAAAAAAGGGCAGTTGGGAGAATTATAATATGCAGGACAAAATTAGGGATAACATGAATGAATGACAGGAGTAAGATTTAGGGGTTTTTTATTTGTTTTTTCATTTTTTAAGGAAGGGTGCAAGTGGGAATGAAGGCAAGAAGGAAGTACTTTATTCTGTTTAATTGTTCATCTTGGTTGTTCCCCCAATCCCTAGTCGAGAACCCAGATCCTTGGGATATGTGTGGACTGCGCCGGTGAACTTAACCACTAAGCTACCTGGGCATGCCAACAGTTGTGATCTTTGTCAGCCCCAGCATCCAATTTATTTCTCAACCTACTTTGTTGTACATGATGATAGATGTTTTTTAGCCTTTGGTTTGCCATTTTGGGAAATCTTCTGTCAGACACAGCAAAAGAAGCTTCATTTCCAGAAAGGTTTTCATGAGAAGCCACTGGCAGAGTAGCACAGGTTAATGGGACAATGGCTATTGGACATTTGAATGTGCTTTTTATTATAATTGTACAAGTTTCACAAATGGAAGTCTTGAATGAGACATTTGTTGAGTCTTTAAAGCACTTCCTAGAGCTGTGAGAGTCACCAGGACAATTTGGAAATTTCAGAATAAAATTGCTGACTTTCCTTTGATGAGCAGAGCAGCTGTTAACTGGTACCTTTTCTGTGGCAGCAGATAGAAGAGCTACCAACCTGTACTTAGGCTGAAAAAGATGCTCGGAACTGGGTTTCCTTCCCCCAGTGACTGCCCTGGGATGGGTTTTTGTGAACAACTCGGACATACTGTTGCTCAGAGGAAATGGCATAGTAACAGGTCTTAGTGACTCCATCCATGTAAGTCACGCTAGAGACAGATTTTTTTCTTTTCAAAGGAAAGATCCAGGCAGGAATCAAGGTGAGTAGCAGGCAGGCAGGAAGAGAGAAGAGGAAGAATCATTTATTTTGTTTAGTTCATCTTGGTGGTTCCCCCAGCCTCAGGACTCAAATTCAGGTCCTTGGGATGTATGTGGCTTTTACTGGTCAGAAGTAGCAGACTTAACTGCTACACCACTGATATGCCCCAGATTTTTATTTATTTTAAAGTAATATTACATTATAGTATATAGATTTAAAAGTGTGCATCAAAACAAATGAACAAATGAAACAAAAGAACCCTTGGACGGTAGAACAGAAGTTACCAATAGGGAATGTAGGATGGGTTGGGTGTGGGTTGGCGAGGGCAAGTGGTGGCAGAGCTCACTGGATGATGTGAGCACTTGATGTAGTGAAGGTCAGGGTGTGTTGACATATATGACATATCTGAGGAATGGGAAAACTGCACATATGGCAACTGTGCATGTGAGTTTAGTTTAATGTGTAAAATCAAAGTAAAAGTGCATTATTGCAGATCAACATATATGTGTGTATGTATATAACATTAAATTTACTACTAATAGTCCAATTCTATCTATCACCTTTCAGTTGATCCCCTTTATCTTTTTACCTTTTGGTAACCACTCATTTGATCTTACAGCTTTTAAAAATTTATTTTTGTTTGATTTGCTTCATTTTTTTGGTTTTTCTTTATATCACATTTGAGTAAAGTCATAAGGTGTGTTTGTAGTCCTCTGACTTATTTCACTAAAACTGATTCACTCTAGGTTCATCCATATTGTTGCAAATGACAAGCCTTTTTTTAATAACTGAGTAGTAGTCCATAGTGTATTATGGGTTTCTTTATCCATTCATCTGTCAATGAACATTTACGTTGTTTCCAGCGCTTGGCTAAATGATGTTCCAATAAAACATGGGGGTGATTATATCTCTTTAAATTAGTATTTTGAGACTAAACTTTTAATATGCTTTTCTTGTCACCTGATGTTCTCCAAGAGTAAAATATTAATTTCTTTCTTATTGGAGTAAGTAACCACTATGGGGGGCAGGGGAAGGAAGGGTTACTTTTGTCCGCAGAGTGGCTTCACTTATCACAAATACTTACCAGCTGAGAAGCACATTATATTTGGCACAGCTTGATTTTAGGTCTAAGAAAAACATGATTCCTAAAGAAAAATGTATAGATTCCTTTGGATAGGATAGTGTGATTTAATGTATTTTTTCTTTAGTTTGCAGAGAAAAATGCTGATCTTGTCCTTTTTCTCCATCCTTGCAGGTTGGTGACATTGTGAAAGTCACACGGATGAATATAAATGGCCAGTGGGAAGGTGAAGTGAATGGGCGTAAAGGGCTTTTCCCCTTTACACACGTCAAAATTATTGATCCTCAAAATCCAGATGAAAATGAGTGATTACTCTTGCCCTGTTTCCTACTGCTTCGTTGTTCTGCCTGTCATAGTCTCCTTTGATGTGGGAAAGCATTCTCATAGGCAAGTCACTGCATTGCTGATGTCCAGCTTTCTGCAGACTATTGGTCTCATACATTTGGAATGCTCACAGTGGCTGCCTGGGCATTTGTATCATAGTCATATTGTCAGAAAGTAGCGGATTGTAGAGTTCTTTTGGATCATAAACTGGAAATACTTGGTGGAAGCACACAAGTGGAAAGAAGTAGTTGACAAGGAAAGGATTTTCCTTCTCATCACTGCCCTGTTTGTACTTGTGACTGATTCTGTCATGTTCACCATAGAAAACTTAAGGCCATGGTAAGGCATGGAACATTACTATTTCACAGAGCAATGGCTCCGTCACCATTTTATTTTCCCTTTGAAGAACAGAATGTGAACCCTAATGAAGAGGGAAATCTGTCCTAAACTCCCAACATCTGGCTTTGCGGGGTGGGAGGGCGGGGAAGGGCGGGAACATAATTAATTAGACTTGTGTGTTCTGAACAGGTTTTTAAGTAGCAGGTTGAATTGTTGTGATATTACGAGGAATGCACATGCCTCAGCTTCTAAATTGAAGCTGCTCTTAACTAAAGTATGAAAAACAACCCTGAAGCGGAGGCCTTTGTTGTCTTGATTGCCAGTAGTAGCTTGTTTTTGCCCTGTAGCAAACAATATAAAAAAAAGCTAATAGTCAGCAGTGGTGTGCCAGGCTACACAAGCCCTTGGATTACATTGTCCTCCAGAAATATTAGAGTGGGGTTAGGGCTGACTAGAAATCCTTGCATATTTTGTTTGCCAGTAACGGGAACACTTGGTTGGTTTTCTGTCCAACATGTCAGTGAACGCACCACCCCCTTTAAGGTATAGGACTTACGTCTCTTTAGAAAGTGAGGTTGTTCATAAGATCATTGAATTCATTTATGAATCTTTAAAATTTCACTCACTGAAACCCAGTCCTCACTGCTCACTTCAGGCTGTCAGCTGTTGCTTAATACTGGTTCCACAGTCTAGGCATGTCTCTCAAGCAAAGAAAGTGCAAGCTCTGGAAATTGGCTAATACAATCAATGTCTAATGTTACCGTAACTGGGGAGAACCTGAGAACCATTAACCAATTTGCCAATTTTTTTAACCTCCCCGCCCTGGTTCTTGGGCTTTTCATAGTCTACACCTTAACTGCCTGAGCCACAAGAGTGCACCCACATTTACCAATTTAATGTTAAAAGTTTCCTTATTACCAAAAGAAACTTGTTCATATAAGCCAGCTGGTACAAATGTGTGATCAATTCCTCATCCACAACACATAGCAGATTAGAATTCTGGCATCTTTATGCTGTCCTCCATTTTAGATACTGGTAAAGACCTCTGTTGAGAATGAATACAGCAAACCTAGAAATGTACTAGAAACTGAATGAGTAACTATCATTTACTGAGCACCTGCTTTAACCATGTTCCTATCTCCCCTAGTACTTAGATTTTGAGTTCGTGGAATAGACTGGTGACATCAGCAAAACAAACATTTTTCCATTTTGCTTTAATTCAGTATCTATCAAGCAACTACACTATTAAAGAATCTTGAGAGTATTCCTATGACAAAACCAGTGGCCAATTGGAAAAAAATACCCATGGTTGCCTGTCGTCTGTGGTTTTTTCTGGAAAAATATTTAACAGTGGATAATTGATTCTTCCTAATCAGTGAGAATTGTGCCACTTCCTGCTTCAAAGGGGCCTGTCTATTGCTTTTTTTTTTTTTTTACTTAAGGAAAAGTGCAGACAGGAAGAGATAGGAGGAAGAAGCATCTTTATTTTTATTTAGTTGTTCACACTGGTTGTCTTCCCCCCAGACCCAGGACTTGAACCCAGGGGTATGTGACTTGCTCCTTTGGAGGTAATTAACCTAACCACTGCTCTACCAGGGCACATCTGCAGGTGCCTCTTACTCTGAGTTCAGGCCCGGCCTAGTGCCTAGAGTGGAACATTTGTGGCAGATTCCCACACTCTGCCTGGAAACAGTGCTTCCCATGCAGCCAGTGATTCACAACTCAAGCAGAAGGTAGAATATGTGCCTTGTTCAAAATGGGCACAAACCCTGCGGCCTTTTTAAACCAAATTTAGCTGAGAGGCTTGGCCCTTTTTGATGACAGTTCAAGAAATATATGACCATCTTGGAAAGCAGGGTTTACTTTTAACCATATCTGCTGACCAGTAGCAAGACCCACCTCTGTTTAGAATCAGAACACCCATAAATCTAGGATTAGCTTCATAGTATAAATCTGTTCATAACTTCGGCTCCTGTATGTGTTTCCAGGACTGCTTAGGAGAGCCAGAGCCCAAAATAAGGTGAGCCTTGAGTTCTGAACTCTCGAGTTAGGTGCCAAAAATAGTAACTTTCTGACTTAGAAACTTGTTAGTTTGGGAATCGGGCAGAGAAATTATCTTTTCACACTAAATGAAACAAAAAAACAGCACCACCGCCTCAGCTTTATGCCTGGGTTTCCCAGTGGTCTGGGAAGAACATAAAAAAGCTATGGATACAGATCTTACCCAAAGGAGCTGCCTTCCCACCTGGGTGGGTTTCCCATTTAGACTGTTCATTATTGCTATTTACGCTGCTCTACTGTGTGGGATTCAAGAAAAGATTTGGTGGTTATCTTGGGAAGTGAACAAATTATGTGCTAAAGAGCATTGACCCAGAGAAGGACCTCCAATGTAGGCGTCATCCTTAATCATTTCTGCACAGTATGGTACCACCTGATGACATGTTTAATGAAGAGGACACCTTGACTGGCTGCCATTTGACAACTTTAGTTGCTAAGACCAGATACTTTCTGTGCTCCTGTTTGTGAAACTGTAAGGAGTGAAGAACAGATGCTCCTCCTTGGACCTCAAGCCTCCCTGGCACTGCGCCAACTTTGTTTTAACAGCTGTTTACAGACAAGGCAGGCCAAGACGGAGGCTACTGCTCTTGTAATGTTTGCTCAGAGGAATGTGAACATTTTATTTTTGAAAAGGGATGATGTGTTTTTGTGCCAGGTGTTTATAATTTAATCCTTTAATATTATGTTCATTAACTGCTTAAAATGAGTGAATTCTTGATTGTTTTTAATACAGTACCTAAGACTAATGCTTTCTGTGGACACCACTGAGCTCTGCCTCAAACTTCACCCTCTGGGACCAGAGAAATATGTCCCTGGTCACTGCTGTCAGTGTGGAAACTGAGCTAGTTATATATTCTGAAGAAATCGAAAGACAATTCTCTGAGACAGGGTCGTTGTCTCTGCAGGAGGAACAGTGGCCTTGCTTCTAAACGGTCTTCACTGTGTGTTTTAAAACTACAACACCACCACAAAACTCTTTTGACCTGTAACTTAAAGACCATAAACTTCAGGCAATAATATTTTCTGTGTAAGCTTTTAAAATTATTTTTTGGGATCATAGCTTGTTTTATTTTGTGCTATAAAATTAACAGTATTAAATGACTTATATTCTTAGAATACATTGAGTGTCTTTTCTTAACAGATTAGTGCCTTTTATTTTTGTATTCCATTTTACGTTACTGGTCCCACTATCAGAGCCCTTGTTTCCATGGCCTGTTTGTACATTGTCTCAATAAAACTTGCATCAGCCAGTGGCAGCAGCAGTTTCGGTGTTTCAGCGTCTTCTCGGTGCTGCCTAGAGTGCTCAGCCCCCACCAGTATCGCACCTGGTGCTTCTCCAAGGACGTGTCCTGCACCCCAGCCCTCTTGCTGACCACCAAGTAGAGTGCGGTCTTTCCTCATCTGGGGCCTCCCTACGAAAATGCAGACAGCTGGCTATGGGTGTGTGAGCACAGTAGGTGCTAAGGGGAGCTGGTGCCTAGCTAGGCTTTTGCCTCCTGATGGTGAGACAATAGTTGCCACCAAGGAAAATTTCCTCAAGGAACTGAAGAGGTATTCTAGGTATCTGAAAACTTCCATTAAGTATTTGTTCTCAGGAACTAGCCAGAGTTGGATGGTTTCAAGGTGAAGTCATGGAAAACAACTGCCTCGTCCTAGGTAAAGACGCGATCTCTGGCTTTCATTTCTGATCCTGCCTGCATATGACCCTCCTGATAATAGTATCTTTGAGGGCTTTCAGGTAGATCGATTGAGGTGTTGGGTGACTGCTGACTTCCCCGAGGCCCTCACTGATACTCCCCCAGAACCCTGTTCCCATTCCTATATATGTGTATTAGGAGTCAAATTTTCTTGTAAATCTCTGGAAATGAGTTTCAGGAAGTCTTCCTAATCCATATTTATAATAGAACTGTGCTGCTAAAAAGCACTCCCTAGTTCCCTTCCAGATTCTGCAGAAGTAAAATTTTGTCTTGAAATGTCAAAACTGTCAAATCATCCTGGGGGAGGAAATGTCTCAAGACCTTTGGAGAATGAAGAGGTATATTTTGATCAGCAATACTGGGCTGAGCCCCTCCATGTGAGGTTGTTAGTGCTCCAGAGACCAGCATTAGGAGCTTGAAACCTCACTCCACAGCCGTGCTGGTAATACTACCTGGCTTTTCACGCAGGCTCTTCCCATCCTAAATCACCTTCAGTCCCAATCACAACCTGGCCTGTTCTTAAGAGTCTCCATATCCACCCTAGTTCACTGTCCTGGAAAGCTTGGTTAGGAACCTGGTGATGAAGGCTCTGACCCTGGGGTGGTTTCACAAAGTTTACAGGCTGCCTCTGGGAGGGAAAATAAAGGTAATCCAGGCCCAGGGTGAAGCCTGGGGCTTTATAGCGCTTCTGGCTTTCAGTCTGCATTCCCTTGCTGACTCGTGGCCTGGTGACTTGCCCGGTGACTTGCCCTTCTCGACAAGCTGGCCCTCCACCAGCGCAGCAACGTGAGGCCCCCGGCGTCCCACTCTAGGTTTGGATTTCAGGTATCTGGGCTCAAGATTCAGCTTTTTTGTATTAAATTTTCCAGGGCGTTCTAGTTTGCAGTTATATGTGGGAACCACTGTAATAATGAACCACTTCATTTCAGTGGTTCCAGCGAGAGCGAGGCCATGGTCAAGAAGCTGTGGTCCATCTGCTGCATGATGTGGGACTGAAGCCATACAGAACCCCCCAGGACTCGGGCGTGAGCCGGGGTGGACGCCCAATCTGGTGTTCTTCTCATCTGGCTTCTACCCAAGGGGCAGACGGCCCAGCGCCGTCCCCGGGCAGTGTGCAAGGGCAGCTGCCACACACACGGCCCCTGAAGGTCTCGTGCGGACCCAGTAGCAACGTCTACCCTGGACCAAGGATCATCGCTGCGCAGGCAATCATGACGATTGCCTCCTCCGGACTAGTCACCCCCAAACCCAATCAGCCACTGGTCGCCGCCCAAGGTGCACATTGCAAGGGGAGGGGTGAGGAGAGGGAGGGCGCGTCGCAGAGAATCAGAGTCCGACCCCCCCCCCCCCCCGCGTGATTCGGGTGGAGCACGTAAAGCTCTGGAGACTTCTGCGCATCTTGGGGGGCTGAGGACGCGGTGGAGTGAAGAGAAGGTGGCGCTGGCGCTGCCCTGCCCTGGGTAACTGTCCTTCTGGTTTTCCCGAGCTTTTGACCTTAAGTAACTTGTGTACTGGCAGCTCCTGAGGACTGTAGCGGGAGCATCCCTGCTCTGCTGTCGCTAAAATGAGGGCGGGCACCAGCGAAGGTTAGAGTGCTGGAGGTGGGGCTAAGGCGGCCACCCGCTATTCAATCTTAGGAGTCTGGGGAAGGGGAAGCTCCCCGCGTGGGCAAGCGAGTGACGTCTGCCGCTGACAGAGTCCAGGGAAGGAAGGGTCCCAGCAGACCGCCCCTGGAAGGAAGTGCGACTGCAGGAGGGCAATCTAGCCCCAGTACCAGTCCTCCGGGAATGTTAAATTTGCAGTCCACATGAGCTCACGTGTGCTTTTGATTTGGGCTTGAAGGAAAAACCTCGGTAGATGCAGCACTGGAGAGATTGAAGTCATTAGCGAGAACTGAAGGTCCCCCCTTACCCCATCTGCCCCAAATCTCTGTTTCCTTCTAAAGTTATTCTATAACATACAAAACTTCCTATACTTTTTTTTTTAATTTAAAAATAAATGTGATCCAACACACACAAAACTGTGCAGAGAAAAAATTTCAAGGTGGCCTTGAGGATGTAGCGGTTAGATCAGTTGCCTCTGAAGGAGCAGGCCACATAGCGCTGGGTTCGAGTTCTGGGTTCTGGGGGGAAACAACCAGCGTGAACAACTATATTAAAATAAAATAAAGTGCTTCCTCCTCTTCCTGCCTGCATGCCTACTCACCTTCATTCCTGCCTGCACCTTTCCTTTAAAAAGAAAAAAAGTTTCATAAACTAAAAAGTGCAGGGAAGTTTTGAAAAGAGGTCAAGGTAACAGGAAGAGGCGATTGACCAGTCTTTGTGTGACACTTCCAAATCTCAGGTACAGACCCGTGTAATAACAAGGTGCACTTAAGGTAGTGACCATATGAAGTCTGAATATGAAAATAAGATTTTACTCTGTAAATATTCTTTTGCAATGTTTTCTCTACACAAAGGTAGCATAGATGTCTTACTGTTTTGTGCATCGATTTGTTTCCCCAATCTGTTTTAGAGATTGTTATAAATCAGCATACTGAGTCTTTGGTTTTTCTTTTTCTTTTTTAAGGACAGGTGCAGACAAGAATGAAAGTAATCAGAGGCCTTGTTATTATGTGGACTGCACTAAACCAGAGGTAGTAGACCTAACCACTAGTTCACCAGGGTACAATGAGTCAGTTTTTCATTGCAATGTTCCACAAAAAAGATCCACTGTGAATGGACATGTGGGTCCTTTCCAATCTCAGGCAGTCAGAAGCATTAAAAAGAGTTCCTTGGAGTGGGCTGGGTCAAAGATTCTGAGCATTTGAGAGCTGTTGTCCAATTGCCCTCTGTAGGAGTTGCCTCAATTTACACTTTCCCAAGTGACACATAAGAATAAACAAAACAACACTTTTTTTAAAAAGGAAAGGTGCAGACAAGAATAAAGATGAGTAGGCAGGTAGGAAAAGAAAAACAGAAGCACTTTATTTTTATTTAGTTGTTCACATTGGTCGTTCCCCCCACTTCACCCTGGTCTTGAACTCAGGACCTTGGAATGTATTGTGGGACTCTTCCCACATGTACTAGTCTACCAGGCCACGAGGGCACACCAAGAAAAAATTTATAATATTTTTACAAACTCTCAGTAGACATCTTTTATGACTGAATGGTATTTCACTGTGACCCAGACAGCTATAGTACTCCATCTGTCACTGGAGTAGGAGCTGTTGCCAATCTTGATAAGAGAAAATCCTCAGGTAGTCGTGCCCTCTTGGAGTAGCAGTTAGGTTAATCACCTCCAAAGGAGGGCAAGGCCACATATCCCTGGGTTTAAGACCTGGGCCCAGGGGAAGGACAACCAGTGTGACAAAGATAAAATGTTTTTTTTCCTCTCCCTGCCTGCCTGCCTGCCTGCCTGCCTGATTACCTCCATTTCTGTCTGTACCTTTCCTTAATAAAACAAAAAAGAAAAGAAAATCCTCAGGTCTAAATAAGTGTTGCATGCAGGCCCATCTTTCAGGCCTTGGACTGACTGGCTCAGTCTTCACCGCAGGTTTCTCTTGATTTCCTGGTCATGTCTATCTCCTTCCAGTCCAATGCCAATTCTAGTTGTTGGGCTTTTTTTTTGTTTTTTCCCCTAAGACACATGATGAAAATTCTGACCCAGCTCCTTCCTGGCATATAATATACCTCCATGTCAGGCCATTGACCAGAACCCAGTACTCAAGCCAGACTGGACTGGCGCATTCTGAATCCCAGAATAGGCCATCTTACCTCTTTGCCTTTGCCACATGTTCCTTCTGCCTAGATGCTCTTCCCCTCTCTTCTGGTGAACTCCTTTGGGTCCATCTGTCCTCAGTTCCTGTCGCCTCTTAGTAAAGCCCTCCTGAACTTTCCCTCCCTCCATGAAGACTGGAAATAGGAATGGTTGCTCCAGAACCTGGGAACCAAACTGCTGGTAGCAAGTCAG